>CM067506.1:26550704-26624457 GCA_034509495.1 Acestrorhynchus altus
GGCATTAGAGTCGCTCTTGATTTGGCATTAGAGGCGCTCGGGAAGCATTAATTATATTAATGCAAACTATCTAAGTAATATATATGGAAAAATATAATACTAAATTACTACAGTAACCTTTGTTTACTTGACTTTTAGAAAGAGTGTTTGTATTTAATGGAGAAACTGATACTGTGACTCCATGCAGTACACAGACATCTGTATATGCGACACAGACTATTCAGTATAAGCATATGTCAGTTCTGGGCCAGGCCAAGCTGTGGAGCCATACTGTCTAGTTTAATCTGTGAAATATATGCAGACCTCCACCAAACATTTTCTCTGGAACTGATATTGATGCATGCATGTCTGTTCAGCCTTGTGCCGCACTCTTTGGTTCTGCATCTTCAATTGAGGAAGGAAGTGTTCAGTACACTGCCTTCTTAAGAAGATGAAAGTGGTCTGAATAGTTAAACATTTATAATACAAGTGCTCAGAGCTGTATTATGAAGATGCTACTGTAGTTTCCCATTTCACACAAAATAAGAGAAACAGCTCAATTTCAGATTCCTTTTAGAAATGCAAACTTGCTTAAGTCCACATCTGATGGTGCTGGCATATTTTAAATGCAAAATTTAACACTCTCACCTTATCTGTTCCTCCCCCTGCTCGCTCGCGTGTCCCTCAGAACAGCCTTTGATCTCTGTAGTGCATGTGCTCAAATTTTTCCAGTCCAATTTCAGAGGGCAGTCAAAGCGCAGAGGCAGTAATGATCTGCATGCTTTATGAGCTCTGTTTCTTACAGTTGTTTACATTTCCTACCCGGGTCAACAAGTATGAGAAAGATGTTTCTTCAGCCTCTGGACTAAAAAGAGGGAGGCAGAAGGGGAGAGAGGAGGGGGAAGAAGGGGGACTGCTGACTTTCATCAGAAACCACTTTTATGATGGCTGGATTTTTCCACTGGAGCAGTTCTTGTGGTGTGATTAAAGGATCCCCAAACTAATGCAGAACATTACAGACAGGTTCTGTATTGATTTAAGGGAAATTGGCAACTTTTCTGGATCAATTCTGATATCTTAACTGATCTCTGGTGTTGAATATTTAAAAGTAGTCATGAAAGTTTGAATAGTAATCAAATAGATGATAACTTTTCTATGCATATTCACTCCTCTGTTTATGCTCTACTCATTTGTATTTTATTAAAAACAACTTTTTTATGGTCATATTTTTAGTATCAGCTAACATCTGTCCATGGGCCTATGAGCTCCATGATGACGCATTTATGACTGCATATAATTCCTATGAAAAGGAAAGAAAAAATACCTTAAAATTAGAACAGGAAAAATGAAAATGAGAAAAAATGGCATTAGGGAAAAAATAAATCTGATTTAAAAGGGCCCCACCGACTCATCATACACTCACGGCTTTGAGCTACAAGATGATACAGCATGTAATTCAAGGAGCAAATATAAAATATATTTGGTCATGTATTGCTGATTTCATTTATTGATGTATTATTGAATGTACTGGATTGTGCATCACGGCAAAACATTTTCAATGTCACCTGGAGTGCTGTGAAATTTCCATTCCATTACCATCAATGGAAAATTTTGGTTTCTCTCCTCTACTCTGCTCCCCTCCACCCCCATTCACACCCTTATGTACAATCTATGGAGGGGGCATTAGAATTAGTGTGTCTATAAAGAACTGAAGTTGTAACAGAGTATGAATATATAAAAATGTCAGATAGAATCTTTTAGTTCCAAAGGGACGATATGAATCTTTATCTTTTTTGAATGAAATTTTGAATAAATTAATCATGACATTGGTTTTTTTAGATGCACTAGTAACATATACTAGTTAATCTGCAACTAGGAAACTCTAACCCTTCGAAATCAACAGAAAGTTGACTGTTGGGATGACGACACTCCTTTAGTCATAATGTACCTTCTTTTGTGGAGAAAGTGAAACCAGCATGTAGCATGAAAGGCAAAACTCTCCTCCCTCTTTCTCCTACTGCTCAAAAATCTCCATCAATCATGCAGTAATGTTGAGATAGCTTGGATTAGCATGTGTTTGACAGGCAAAAATTGGATTACGGGACTATGTGTGCCGGCAGCTTGAATGGAATCTCACCACAGCAGAGGCCAGAGAAATGGCTTGGGATGGGCATAAGCTCTCCACTGTCTACATAGTGTGTCTACGAAAGGAAGAATGCACTCTTTCTTTCACGATCAGTTGCAGATTTCTGCATTTACAATTACAGTAATAATAATAATGATTATGATCATAATAATACAGTTTCAGTTTCACCCTGACCTGCAGATTGTAGTGTTTAATCATAATATATTGGTTATCAGTTCTGGCCCTGGAGATCACTGTTCTGCATGTTGCAGTTCACCTCAGGATGGGCTTGTTAATGAGCCCATTAGTTGCATCCGATATGTGTTGACAGTAGGGTCAACTCCTAAAATGTGTAGAGCAGTGGTCCTCTGGTATAAGAGCTGAGAAGCACTGACCTGATTCCATTCATCTATAACAAGTGGCTGCATAATGGTTGGGGAAGCAATAAAACGTAGATTGAAATTTCTGGTCTTGGTACATCAATGTCCAGTTTATTTTAATAATTTCCTTGCTCAAGGAAATCTTATTCAGCTCATCGGGGAAAGACACAGCATAGTAATAGTGTTTGGGGAAGGAAATGAAAAATTTCTGCTGCACCAGGTATCAAAGCCATTGTTCAAATAAGTGTAGGTGGGTTTACACCTTAACCATATTGAACTGTCTTTTTATCAGAAGCATTACAATATTTTCCAGTCAAGCACATTCAGAACACATATTCTGATTTAACCTCAGTTAACATTACCTAACATTACCAGCCTAGTCATATCATAACTCACTTCCAATTACATTTACAGTTATGGCATTTAGCTGATGCTCTTATCCAGAGCGACTTACAAGGTTACTCATATTACAGAGGTGGGCCAGAGGAGTGTTAGGAGTCTTGCCCAAGGACTCTTATTGGTTTAGCACAGCATAGTTGCCCAGACTGGGAATCGAACCCCAGTTGCCTGCATAGTGTACCATTTGAACCTACAGCATTACCTGAGACCAGAACATACATTTACTAAAAAAGGTTCTTGATTATCTGCACTAATCTGTGATTAGGGCTGGGCCCCCGTCCATAGTGTGTATGTAAGAGCACAAATGGGGGGTTGAGGGGAGCAGAGTAGAGGAGCAGCAGAGAGCAGGGGGTGTAGCAGACTGAGGGAGCAGATAAAAGGTTTCTGTTAGTTTGAAACAGACTGCTATTTAAAAAACATATCTCACCCTGTTTATTTCCTGATATCAATGTAGATATCAATATGTCGCCCACCCTTATCTGCGACACTTCCTATGTGCTTTATTAACACTGATAACATTTAGTTGGCTGCAGTAGTTCTTCTATGCTTTCATTTCTGGCTTGAACAGATAGAAAATCTCTGCAGTGTCATGGTTTTAAATCTGTTAATATCTACAAAACCACTGGTTATTCCAGATTTGCATTGCTCACTCCCGTAACATAGCCCATTTTAATTGTAATTTAATGTTCTGCGTAAGTACTGTATGATGTGAGAATACAAATCTGAATTGAATGCACAAACCAAAAGTGTTTTTTATCTGAACATACTCATAACTATTCTAAGACTAAGGCTATACCTAAAGGCTCCTCCCTAGACCACATGTGGTTCCAGAGATGGCTTAGCTTTATAACTTTTTCTTTTGTTGCCCTTATGTGGTGCTCTGATATATTTGGACAGAGATCATACAGTCATCAGACTGCTTTTCAAAGACCACAGGCCTAATTTTAATACCATCATTTCACGAAAGCTTGAAGTCAGTGGAGTATTCACTACTCATTTGTGACTTCAAGCAGAAATATGACTCTGACCACATTATTAACTTTGTGGACTGTGCCACAGCTGTGTATAACTTTAGGTATGCTGTCGAGTGTGTCGTCCAACTGTAAATGCAGTGTTGGTTTCAAGATGATTGGTAGATGCAGTTATACCTGAAGAATAGGACTTTGCCTTCACATATCAGAAGCTGCTGATTCTGACACCATCGTTACTGAACCTCAATAGTGAATGCTGTTGACCAAAACAGCCCCGTGTTTCTTCAGGGGATTGAGGAAATTTGGACCAGGCATTGAAACTGCATTCACTTTCTTCTGGTGCATGACGGAGAGTGCTCTAGCTGGCCCAGATTCTGTGTGTACTGGAATCTGGCACACATGTAACTTGAACATAAACCAGTGCTTTTTTGCGCAGTTGAGGTTTAGATGCTCCCAGGTGTGCCTCTAGCCCTTGCATTCAGCACTAGTTCCATTACTAGCATGTGGAAACAATGCTGTAAGACCTTGGGTTCTGGTGTAAAAGTGAACTGAATAGTTGAACAAAATGTCCCTGTTCTTTTCTGGGAGGACTAGGGAGGAGTGTAGGAGAACAACAATGCACTCTGTACACAGTAGTCAAGGTCAAGGACACTGTCCATACAAAATTATTTGCTTATATTTTCTTTTTTTTGATTAATGATGATATTGAGAATGTGGTAACAACCCTCTGATGTCCCTGTTAAATTTAGATTTAATTAACAATATCAAAGCCCCAGAACATGTTAATTCAGGTTACTAATACTGGAGCTTCTATAAATAGTTATGTTTTGATCTGGTCAGTATTTTTGTTTCTAACATAAAGGAGGAGACTTGTAAACCTGTAATCTAAAAATCTTTATATGGATGTCCCATGGTACACATTATTAGGGTAAATATGGTAATTTCACAAGCGCATGTGCTACCCAGAAATTCTAGGCTATAAATTGTAGTATTTGCATGGTATTTTGGGAGTTTAGGAATATTGCCATGGTAATTGTAGCCTTGTTTGCCTCCCCCCTTCGCCTCTCTCTCATCTATCCTTCTGCCTGCCATGTGTATGGAGTGACTCATGCTGTATTTCGTTCACTCAGTTTTACTGGTCTTTATTCTTTATCTCTATTTTTTAGATTTGAAAAAAAAAAAAAGAAAATAAACAAGCTGTAGACTTTACCTCTGCTATCAACACTATAATTTCAGACCTACAGGATAAACTGCGGCAGCTCAGTATTCCCCCATCTGTCTGCAACTGGGTCCACAACTTCTTGTCCAACAAGAAACAGTATGTCAGGGTGGGTGACCACATTTTGGACCCTCTCTGCCTCAGCACTGATGCTTCACAGGGTTGTGTGCTCTCTCTCCTGCTCTACTCTCTCTACATCAATGACTGAATAATCTTAAAGTCATTGTTAGAAATGAAGTTTGCACATGACACTAGCCTGGTTGGCCTCACCTCACACAACAGTGAGTTCACGTACTGGGAGGAAGTGTCATGGCTGGTGTTATGGTGTGAAAACAATCTTGAGCTAAACGCACAAAACACTGTGGAGATGATCATTGATTTTAGAAAGAAACCCACCCCCTGCCTCCACTGGAAATACATGGCTACATAGTAAATAGCGACGAGTGCTCCAAGTTTATGTGCGCCACCATTTAGCAGGACCTCAGGTGACAGACACAGCACTGCAGTTATGAAGAAGGCTCAGCAGCACTTGTATTTCCTGAGACATTATTGGTCCTGTTCTACACATCCTCCATTTTTGTTTGGTTTGGCTCTTCGTCTCTGCACATCAAATGTAAGCTACAGCAAATGATGTGCTGAGAATATCATCGGCTGTCGGCTCCCCATCCTCAAAGATCTCTACTCATCTAGGATGAGGAAGAGGGCCGGAAAGATCATGGCTGACCCCTCACACCCTGGTCACCCTCCCTTCCAGCAGTTTCCATCTCTGCAAAGACCAAGAATGAGAGCCTTAAAAACTTGGACCAGCAGCCACCTCCACAGCTTCTTTCCCCAGGCCATTATCCTCCTAAACAAGGACCCATCTCACTTCCCATCTCACTACAATAAATTCAAATTCAATTGTCGACACCTGCATGAAGAAAAAGTCCTTGCACACCTGGTACTTGGTGAATAAAGCATTTTCCGTTTTTAAATATCATATTTCAATGTGTGTTGTCTTGCTGTTTTGTTGCATGTAGTAACATTGAGTGCATTTACAGGGATTTGATCTTAATCAGATGTCTTCACTTATGAAGACTGATTATTCAAGGGGTAGGAATTCAAGAGTAGGAATTGGAGGCCTAGAAATCCAACAGAGAGAGCTGGATTTTTGCTCAGTAATCGGATTTCTCAGAGGATGTATACCGTTTACACTGAGATCTTTTGTTCTTAGTCTGCACATGCATACTCTTCACAACAAGCTGCAGCTGCCCTTGATCAGTGGACGAGCATGCAGCAAGAACCCATGTGGTGAACCAGCAGTGAATCCACCTTCCTCATGCCGATTTTATGTTCTTCTGTGATATTACTGGGTATTGCTGAGTAAAAATATATATATATATGGTATTATAATTAAAACTTTAAACCTAGACCTGTTGATTCATATATAAAAAGCTTTTTTTGTGTTAAAATAAGCTAAAAAGCTGGCCTCTAAACATCATGGCTCAGCAGCTTTCCTGCTCTTTCCACCGAGAGCTTTTTAGTGGTTGGTAATATTGGTAATGTATTCATGTGAAACCTTTTACCCAATTTCCTTTAATGCCTCTTAAACAATAATCCCTCTTATCCCTCTTCCCCATACATGCTTTTTTTGCAGATATATTCTCACGCAGTCCTCGGAGAGAAAGGAAGTTGAGTGAGTGAAGGTTTCAGACTCTGTGGGGTTTTTCCTGTGACACCTTTCAAGGAAAACTGATCCCTCCTCCACACTGTAATGCAACCGCAAAGTTTTGAGTAGAAGAAGCTATATGGAAAAAAACAGTTCATGTTCTTGCCCATTATTATTATTTTCTGGAAATGTATGCACTCTGGATTGGACGTTGGTTCTTTGACTGGCTTTTGTACAACAGCTGGAAATGTGTTTTTGTGTGTGTGTGTGTGTGTGTGTGTGTGTGTGTGTGTGTGTGTGTGTGTGTGTGTGTGTGTGTGTGTGTGTGTGTGTGTGTGTGTGTGTGTGAGAAGGGAAAAAACAGTGATTGGACTTGTGGTAGAGCAGCAGCTGATTTTTTGCTCACGTGGCCTAAATCTCACACACAGCCAGGCCTGAAGACAGGCCAGCTGCTGGCCTGCTGGCTTTTCAAAAGTACGTGATCAAGAAGATGTTTATTTTAAATAAAGTTTAAAATACAAAGTTTTAAAAACTCAAATCTTCAAAATGGCAACTTTACATGTAAAAATATTCCCTTAATTTTGGAGAATTTCTGTTGGTCCATTCAATGTGATATTGTGACACAATGTATAATAGTGAATGAATAATAGTCAAATTGCAATTATGAGATAAGAATGGTCCTGTAATGCCAACACTTCCCTGCACATTTTAGGCAGTGACTATCTGTGTCTCATATGTGAGGGTTGCATCAGGAAGGGCATCCGGCGTAAAACTTGTGCCATCCACTATAATGTGGATCAGGCAGATGATCCGCTGTGGCGACCCCTAAAGGGAGCAGCCAAAAGAAGAAGAGTAGTAAAGTTTGGTTCAGACTTGATTGAGCACCTTTCTGTCTCAGAATATTGTCTGAGAAGGCTTTCCCCTGTTCCCAAGACAATGAACAGCCCCTCCCTAATGTGAACTATGTGGCTGCAGATTTTCATGTCAAAAAGGGCTGAGGGGACTATATAAGATTATATATATATATATATATATATATATATATATATATATATATATATATATATTTAAAAACATTGTCACCTCAGCCTTTGTTTTGTTTATATCCTGATATTGATATAAATATTGATATATTGCCCAGTGCTAAGTGTGAGATTTTCAGTGCATTGTTACACCACCAGTAAACAGTACTAGCACAGTGCAAAACCCTGTATAACCAGAATGCATACATAAATGTGTTAGCAGTGGGTTTTTTTCATGAATTTGATTTTAATAGGTGTATGACGGCAAAGTCCAATGTTGTCAGTCAGAAAGACCAGTGTGTGTGTGTTCACCAGCGTGTGTCAGATTCAGGTATTTGCCTCAGCATGTTTGAAAACAAGTACGCAAGGTATGTTGACAGTGCTCACATAATATTAAATTACGCATATATTACTATGAGGCTGGTGATATTTGACATTACATCAGTAATTTAATATTATGGCAGCTCCTATAAATAAACATTTTGTTAGAGCACAAATCTTGTCTCTCAGACTTGGCACTGGAGAGAGGAACCAAATACATTCTTCAGCTGATAAAGCTCCAGAGAAACTCGAGGCAACACCTAACAAGCGTGTTTTGCCTCTTACCCAGGTGTGTGAGAGTCTTTTAAAAGGTGGAAGTAGATGCTGCCCTCCTTTCTGCACTTTCTGCAAAACCTGATATACTACAGGAACAGTGGCACAATTGGAATTTGTCATTCAATGGCACTATAATCATATAAGATATTCTCCCATATGGCTGTTGCCATAGCTTTTGCACATTACAGGAAGTATTATTCAACTTTATGCAATTTTTATTTCTTGTGGAGGTAGAATCTGTCCAGGATTTTTATTTCTGTTCACTCCTAATCCTAAACTCTTTATCATCATCATCAGAACCGTGATCCTCAATGCTGAGTATCGACTAGTTTCTTGTGTTTCTATAAATAATGCTTCAGTAGAATTAAGTTAATATGTTAATATACTGAAGTAAAAAAAGACATTTGATGAACCATTTTATTGTGTTTTTAATCTCTTATAATACAGTAATAACTGTTTTATAGTGTTGTGAATGTGCTTTATCATGTGTGTGCCCTAGCGTACCCCACTTGGTTATGTGCTACTTTGAAATAACAAAATAAAAGGCATACAGTACTCCTGTCAGAAAAGTGTTACTGTGATAATTTTGATATAATTGAAGAGTTAAACAAGACAAAGGGTTTATTCCCCTCGATTTCTTTCTGGCATGCACAAAAACAGCAGAAATATACATATATTTATAGAGGGAAATCATTTTAAATATGGTCAAAGTGCTACATCCACACATATTAAGTTTTCATGTTCCATTGTAGAATATTAATTACAGACTCTTTAACGTGTTCTGCTGCAGTGTCTTAATAATGTCTGGCATCTAGAGGACATCAGCCTTTGTGATGACTGAATTTTGACCGTGCTTGTTAGCTAAATTTGTTCCAATATAAATCCAAAGATGCAGATTCATTAGTTTGGCTGAAATGCTCTTTAAAATGAAATCCTAATGTGGCAGAGCAGTGTATAAGCAGGGTGGGGTTAGGCATGGGGGTGGTGGGGGGATTTTGTCTGGCACGCAATTGCATAATCTTACTAATTAACTCCCTCACTACCATGTCTAAAGGCGACTGGGCGCTAGGCAACAGTACAGAGGAGGGGACAGAAAACGGGAAGTGTTCTGAATGGGCCTCGAGGCTCCTCCTTCTTACTCTCTGCTCTTAGCTGACAGAAGAGAAAAGGAGCACTATGATGTACTGATGAATAGAGAGAGGTGTCTACTGTTGGCGAGGACGACTGTGTGTGTGCGTGTGCGCGTGCGTGCGTGCATGTAGGAATGTTTTCTGTTGCATGTCAGAAAGAGTGTTTTGTACACTGACTCAGTAGGCCTTTAGAGTGAGGTGGGTTCATGTTGGCTTCTGTGTTGTTTGTAGCCCGGGTCTGCTTTAGGCCTTAAGCCTGCTTTGTGTTTCCATGCTATAGATAGTAAGTTCGGATGTAATTTTAATTTTAATGTTGTAGATACAAATTACATTTTTTTTCCTTAAAGATGACCAAACACTATCTAATCCTGTGCACATATATCCCCTCCCCCAGTACACATGCATCCCTGGATCAATCCCAGTAATACATACCAGGCAAATCCTGATGTCTAGGATAAAGAGATCATAATGCTGCTGGACGGAGGATAATCCATTCTGTGCAGTCTTGCATGACTTCTGTGATGAATTGCTAATTCACATTCAGTAATGCTGATTAAACAGCCCCAGATTCACATGCCAGATCATGCAGAATCAGTAAACTTTTGTGTATAAAATCTATCAATGACAATGTTTATATTGCAGATACTAGAAGGAATTATTGTGGCATAACCGTTCATTTTTCTCTACAATCCAGCACAAATCCCAGCAGAAACACCGTGTTATTTGCTGCATGAAGGTTTCATTTCCGCTAAAATGAATGTATGCTCACACAGACATTGGCTCCATCTTACCTATTATTTCTTGGACTTTTTTGAAAAGTTGGTGTATTTTATGGGTGAAAACCAATCCTGTCATACTAAAATATCCATAACCTCTGACTGAAAATGACATATTATACAAGTAACGTGGCCTATTCAGGGTCATTCTATTAACTTTGATAAGTATGCCAATCATAGCAATCTAATCAAGTCTGAAGGAAAGGTCGGTTTGGACATTGAAAGCTCAGTGATTTGAGAAGACTGCAGGCTTCACAAAGAAGTTTACACAGAGTTTATGAAATCTGGCACGTTGAGATCTGGAAGTGTCAAAGACCCTAAAGCTCACGGCAAAACAGCTTTTATTGCAAACTTGGATGTTTCTGGGGCTGAGTAGTGCAGGGGTCAGAATCACCAGATGACTCCAGGTGGTCTCTGGATCAACTTTGACCCTATTCAGGAAGAAGCGGATAAGATAATGACTGATTAACTGACTTATTGTTAAATTGTAATTATGAATTGCATTTTCAGTACAGTTGCATGTCAAAGTTCAAATAATAAAAGAAAACAAATGTCATATTACAGTTAACATTTGATAATTAAAAGAAAGCAATAACATTGATTAATAACATTTCTATTTTAATACCATTTTATTTATCACTGTACAAAGAAAAAAGACAAAGGAATAATAGTAATATTTAAAGGAAAAAAAAACATGTAAAGTACACAATGAGATAAGAAAGAGAAAACAATCCAACAAGACAAGATTAAAGTCTGTTTTGTTACATAAATCATAAAACATAAAAGCAAGCTGAAACCAATGTTAAAAAGTATATAAAACATTTTTATTTAGCTTGAATGTGTTTAAATATGTGATACTACACTACAAACCCAGAAGCTTACTTAAAATTGAAAACTTTTGTGGTAAACCTTTGTCCTAAAATGTCCTAAAACTCAATGTTCTAAGCACATAATTTTAGAATAATATAATAATTTTGAATAAAAACTAAAATTGTTAATAGTGTTAAATCGTGAATCTCCCAAAAAAATCCTGAATCTCCCCCAATAAATAGACATGAAAAAATCCAGTCCAGGCACAAGCAAGTCTTCTTAGCAATTTCAGCATAATTTTGTATTTATTTTAGGATGGTTAAATGATTCAATACTGGAACATTTACCAATTTCGGAGATTTTTATATACATAGCACTGCTGATGTGTGAGACAACATCAAGCTCAGCACATTCTCAACCATTTTAACAACCTTTTAGAGCTCTAATAATGTTCCAGAGAGCTGTGATTGCTTTGGGAGTTTGAGACGGGTCTTGCCAACAAAATAAACACCCGCCAGTTCTGGCACAGATTAATGAAGAAATTCAGTAAAGGCTCCGAGCAGATATCCTTCTCCACTGGGTTGAAGCAGGACAGTTAACGGTTTTCTTTTTGTCCTTCTCCAGTTTCTTTCTGAGTTTGAATTCTTTACATCTCCCTGTTTTCTGAACAAGATTAAAACACAGTGATGTTGCAGGGCATTTCTCAGTGGGCTCAGTGACCTGTGCTTTTGTGAGTAATTAACCGCAATCTACTCTTGATGAAATTCTTTGTATGAGGGTGTGTGTGCGTGTGTGTGGTGTGTGTGTGTGTGTGTGTGTGTGTGTGTGTGTGTGTGTGTGTGTCCTATTGTGTCTTTTCTTTAGTCTGACAGTGTTGAACATGCAAAGAATGTTCTGTTCCATGTGTCTGTGAGGAGTAATTATGCGAGCGGGTGGACGTGTTACACAGAGCAGGAGCAAAGGAGTCCTGCTGTTTTAATTGCCTTAATTAAACAGGTCAGCCTTTTCATATTACAATTATTTTCTTTCCACTGTGATCTGCTGCTGGAAAGAGTATCCGGGGTCCTTCCTCTGCTTGTCATCTTAATAATCATCAGTATTTCCATCCCGTCCATTTCTGTCACTCTACATTTGATTCTGCAAAACATGCTATTTTATTTATACATATATATGGCACCTTATGTGTATATACAAGCACTTGCACAGCCAAGTGCCACGTCAATGTGGTCCTGTCACCAGTGGCTCTTACTTTTCTGAATGCATTCTCTGGTGCACTATCCCAACAGGACAACGTTTCGTCCACATTCTGCTCCCATCTCAAGACACCGATACTGTGACATGGCCAGTCACATTGCCAGGTCTATTCCTGATTGCGAATGTGTGGGATATTGTTGGGCACACTATGAACTGAATGAGAATATTCAAGCTGCATGTGATGGATTATTGCACAACACCATTAGGAACCTCTACATCTCTGTGCTGAGATGTCTGGCATTGCATTATACCCAGTTCAGCACTCAGAGACACTACTCCTGTGTGTGTAGCTCAATAAATATTACTTGAAATTGTACCTTCAGTTTCATAATAGATAAATGGTAGAGAGAGTGTTTCATGCGACCAGGCATATTGATTGCTGTGTACATTACATATTAATGAAAGATTACAATTTTAAGCGTATTCAAACTGGCAGACTTGATGAAAACTTTACTGAGTTTGAAGGCATCAATTGCTGAGTAGGTTTTTTTTCCCTTGAAAGGCAGCCTCTCAGTACATGACCATGTAATAACTTGTACTTGTATACTGTTGTTAAACTGATGATCTTGGAATCTGCAGTTGTTTAGAAATGTCATTGTTGATACTCTATTGATATCCTTGGATCTGTATTATACACTATATATTTGTGCTGCAGTTTAAAGTTACCTCTTCCAGAATATATAAATGAATTATTCAAATCATCCATCATCAATTTCAACCAAGTCTAGTATCAAATTGCATCCCATCCTTTCTTATGGAATAAGACAGAGAGAAAATACCAGAGCGTAATGAAATTGTTAGACTTTGCTAATGTATATAAAAATAATGAATAATTAATTGGAATACATGCTGAGAGCCTACTTACATGTTTCATGCTTGGTGACATCATTATGGTAAAATCCAACAGTGTAATGATGATTAACAAATGTTGTGTTGCACAGCTCTAATTCCTGCCACACTGGCCCCCCTGGTCTGTTATTGTGGTATTTCACTAGACCAGACTGCCAGTGATTCCTGTCGGGGGCGGAAGGTCAATTCTCTTTTACGTCATCTTCCTGTTTACACACAGCCCAGCTGTGTGTTCTGAATTCTTGGCAGTGCTCCTCACAGTCCAGGTTTGCCTTGCCATTGTCTGACTGGACCATACTCCAGTTCAACCTGACTCTTCAGGACCAACCTGAATCTCCAGTGACCAGATAGAGAGAGAGAGATGGAAAGAGAGTGTATGTATGTGTGTATGGGAGAGAATGTGTGTGAATGTTTGAACACATTTTTAAGAGGGAGTGTGTGTGTGTGTGTGTGTGTGTGTGTGTGTGTGTGTTTTTGTGCGTGCGCATGCAAGTGATTGTGTGTATTGTAGAGGAAGGCCTGCAGCTGTAGATCTGTTGTTGTGGTGTTTGGTGCAGATGGCTCTGCTGTGCTGGAGCTCTGCTCTTTTCTATGGGGCTCCAGCAGGAAGACCTCCCAGCCACAAGAACACACACTTTGCCTCCTGCGGGTTATGGTTAGCACATGTGGGATTAAACCCAGACTAACCCTGAACACACTGCCAATCAAAAGTTCTGGGACATAGAAGCTCTTCAGTATATTTTTGATACAGAGCATCTCCTCTGTAATGGTATGTAGTGAATTAACACATTACAACCCAAGAAGGTAGATTTAGCCGTGCTGCTTCGGGGGAGTGATGTACTGCATTTCATACCCTTTGTTCACATCAACAATTCACCTCAAATCAGCGTAAAGTATAACACAGTCAGGGAAATGGTGAGCTGAAAGCTGTCTCAAGTATGTTTACATTTTTCAAAAATCGATAGAGCATCGAGCATTTAAAGCACCAATTCATGTGAACCAGGAATTAATTGGTTAAGTTTAACCACAATAGTGAGCAAACAGCTTTGCAGCTGCTGTAGTCTTTCATACTGTTTATTCAAAACTTGGACATTTGTAGCTTGATTTCCAATGCAAGCAAACAGAACCCTCTTCTATTACAGAAAGAGTATAGTGCCGAAATAAAGTGCTGTTGGGTACTGGTACCAAATTCCTGGAACTGGTGCTAGTACTGGTATCTGTTCAGATGTGAAAGGTACCTAACCATACTATTACCTCATTGCAGTAAATACAAATCATGCTATGATTTCCCCACCATGGGCAGCTATGGACACACATTTGTTCATAAGCTGGGGCAAAACAACTACGTGAACTGACAAGGTCACAGGATTTTACACAAATATGACTTACGGTTATGCAGCCTTACAGTCTTGTGAGTGGCTGGCTTTGGAACCTGCGCTTCATACCAAAGAAGACTATTTGTTGAACATCAAGGTGAGTGTTTAAACAAAGTGTATCCAGAATACACAGTAAGCTTCAGATTTAAGGAACTTCAGTTATTTTTCTTGCATAGTTAGAATGCAGTATGTGTAATGTCCAAAGACACAATTTCCCCAGACTATTGATACACTGTGTGTGTGTGTGTGTGTGTGTGTGTGTGTGTGTGTGTGTGTGTGTGTGTGTGTGTGTGTGTGTGTGTGTGCACGCACGCTGTCTGAAGTTTAACTGCTTTTGACAGAGTTGCAGACACAGACAGTCACTTAAGGTTTTCTCTTTATTTTTGTTGGAACTAGGTCAGAATGGAAGCCAGCAGAGTACTTCTCTCTCGTGTGTCCTCGCTTTCTTTTTCTGCATGACTGGAGATGCTTTTTCGCCATTCGCATCTTCTTTGACATTCAGAGGAGTTCCCCTGTTGCTCCAAAATGCAAGTCAAGCAAACCGTGCTTAGTGGAATTTTCAATTGCCTCCCTTTACCATTGCTCCACACACAGCTGAACATTAATTCTGCAGTGTTTTCTTGGCCTGTAACTTCAGTGATTAAGGATTAAACATTAAACCAGTGTTTATATAAAGCATACACTACATACCAGAATCGTGTGCCTATTTTGCTGAAGCTGATAGCTGTGAGGCTGTGATTAGATTACTTTAGATTCAGTACCAGTATCAGAAATGTTTGATTTATCAGAGGACAAATTAATATGATGTAGTTGTGTAGGTCACATAACTTTAGTACCTACATGTAGCCTAATGTTAACATAAGGACAGTGCATTTGCACTATAAGTGACAGTAAGAATTGTGAAAAAGCTTAACTGAATAGAAATGAGTAAACCATGTGCATTTTCCTATACCTGTGTCAGTGTTCGAGTAGTTTGAGAAGGGTACATTTTGTGCACATCTTAAGCGAAATGTGGGAGTGATAAATAGCTCATTTTGGGCTCCCAAATGGCTCTTCTAGAGATTGGCTCTTTTCATTGGGAGGTCACAAGTTGTGGTGAAGTCTTTGCCCAGAGTTGTATAGATCATAATTGATCTAAATCTGTCCCTCCCATCAATCATGGAACATACTAGCCTGTACAACATGCTGGAAGTTCAGGGTGGGAGTATGACTGTTTTATCATGTCATGATAAATTTCATTGTCATATACAATATTATTTCCTGAGCTTATCAGAGATATTGTCAAAGCTTAAACATATTGGCTATTTTTTCACAGTAATGGTCATTTGACTGGAGTGCCCAACTTTTAGCATGCCACTGTATTGATTTAATTAGCTCCAAAATAACTTACTGGCTCAGTCTCTGTGGTTGTTTCATCTCCTGTGCTCCATGACCTAATGCCGTGCGATTGTGGAATTTTTGTACAGTGACCTCACCCTGGGTCCCGTGTCAGTGAGCGTTTGTGTGTGTGTTCTAGGTACAGTGGCGACTGAACTCTTCCTCCTCCTCTCTCACTCTCTCTTTTCCAAATGAAAGGTGAAACCATACACCCCTGCCCT
The DNA here is from genome assembly GCA_034509495.1 of Acestrorhynchus altus. NCBI lineage: Eukaryota > Metazoa > Chordata > Actinopteri > Characiformes > Acestrorhynchidae > Acestrorhynchus > Acestrorhynchus altus. The sequence goes on from CM067506.1 coordinate 26,566,838, forward strand.
CTCTACTGCTCACAAATCAGGTCATTTCTCTCTCTCTCTCTCACTCACTCACTCACTCACTCACTCACTCACTCACTCACTCACTCACTCACTCACTCACTCACTCAAAAACACACACACACACACACACACACACACACATTCTCCTGCCAGCATTTTCAATTTGTTTTTTCTGCCTCTCACTTTATGTATTCCTTTCGCTGTCTTTGAAGAGCAAAGCTAACATGCTGTAAAGGAGAAGTGCAGGAACTGAACAGCAGTCTCCTGGTGTAGGATGGGGGGCTCTTATTGCTTTGATGTCTCTGTCTGGAGCTGATTGAAACTCTGTGGCTGTTGCTCTATTTCTGTTCTGTGATCTTGACATCTGGCCAAGCCCCAGTATTGATTATGATGTATGTGACTGGTCTGGACCTACTATACAGGGACAGTGATATCACAACTGGGGGACCACAGCATGCAAGATAAGACATGGTTCTACACTGGAAAGGTGGACATGGTGGAACAGCAAAACAGAAGTGCACAGAAAGGGTTTCATAATTATAGTCTGTTAATGACATGGAGCGGCAGGATGTACTTGGACCCTGATGATTGGCACTTGCAATGTAATTTGAAGATGGACACACAGTGGTTATAGCAGTTCTCAAAATCTGTGTGTTCTACATGAATTTAGAATACTCGCCCAGTAAATATTACAGGATATAGGCATTATAGGAACTCTATATCCAATATCCTCTCTATCTTTTCATCTGCCTGCTACACTGAGCCCACTCGCACCTAGATAAGGGGAACAGCACAGTGAGGATCCTGTTTCTGGACTCCTCGAACACCATCCAGCCCCTTGTGCTTCAGGACAAACTGAATGGGATGCGAGTGGACCCCTCCCTGGTCACCTGGATATCCAGCTACCTCACAGACAGGCCGCAGTATGTCAGGCTGAAGGACATCACGTCTGACACTGTGATCAGCAGCACTGGAGCACCCCAGGGCACAGTGCTGGCCCCTCTTCTTCTCTTCACCCTGTACACAGCAGACTTCTGCTACAACTCAGAGCTGCGTCACATCCAGAAGTTTCCTGATGATACAGCCATAGTTGGGTGTATCAGGGATGATAGTGAGGAAGACCCTAGAGAGTGTTTTTCACAGGAATCATCTTCAACTCAACACCTCAAAGACCACGGAGCTGGTAATCAACTTTAGGAGGTCCCGACCAAAGTCACTACCAGTTCTGATTGAGAGAGAAGAGGTAGAGGCTGTGGACTCCTATAAGTACCTCAGACTGTGGCTGGACAGCAAGTTGGACTGGTCATGTAACATCGACCACCTGTACAGAAAGGGACAGAGCAGGCTGTACTTTCTCAGGAGGCTACAGTTCTTTAACATCTACAGAAAACTCCTGTGGATGTTTTACCAGTGTCCAGTTCTACACTGTGGTGTGCTGGGGGGGCAGCATATGCAAGAAGGACACATACGACAAATTGATCAGGTAGGCTGGCTCTGTGGTCGGCACAAAGCTAGACTTTGTCCGTCCGTCCGTCCTTCCTTCCTTCCTTCCTTTGTAGGATATGCATAAAAGTCCAAACATCTGACACTGCTTTACAAATGTATTTTTTAATTTAAACCATCTCAGTGGTTTAAAACATGACTTAAACATATTTAAGATTCTATCCTATTTTTTGTTAAATACACAATTTTAGGCAAATATTTTGACCATGTTTTCTATGAAAATATGACATAAAATATTCTACACAAACCCATGGAGTCCCTTTTAAACCTGACTACATGGAAAAATGCCTCTTAAAATTTAAAAGCTTCTACTCTTCACCCAAATTATCATGCTGACAAGATTATTTATAATGCAAAAAGCCCTCCAAGTGCATCTGTTGGCTCCTTTGTAATTAAAAGTAGCCAGTCTGTAGTTATCATGATTTGAACAATAAAGCTATCCTGTCTTCTTTTATACGTTTGAACTGTATCAGGATATGTTTTCTTTCATTCTGACTGATCTAACAAACTTTGACTTATGAATACACAGAATTGCCCCCCTGCTTGAATCATTGCAAGACATCTTTTGAGAGAAAACTTTCATGTGAACTTGCTGTGTACTTAAGAGCCCCTGTGGCTGATTATCGTGTTTCTCTCTTTTACTCCCCCCACCCCCCCTCCTTCAGGGTCTCTGCTCTGCCATTGTAGCTGTAACTCGCTTTGAGGCTTTCTACAAAGCAGGAAATATGAACATTATTTCCCTGTGGAGAGAAATGCTGAAATGCTGAATGTTCGCAGGATCTGCTGAGCAGTCCTACATTAAAGCACTGGTGCTCTCCCACAGGCGCTCTCCTTTCAGTAGTGTGTACTGCAGTCTGAGTTCATGAAGCAGTCCCAACTCAATTCTGAGCTTTCTGTCACAACAGCCTTAAACACAGCTCATTTGTGATGAGTCTTCAGCACAAGTTCCTTATGAGATCAGTCCCACAACTAATTCATCTCTGAAACTGTTTGACAGTGTAGGACCTTGTAGGAGGCTAGATGTTCAATGCCATCAGAATCAGACTTTGGTTTATTGGCTAATTAAAAAATGGCATCAGTTTTAATTGTAGCAAATGTATTTGCTGTAGGAAACAAGTGATGTAGAGGTTCCTAATGGAGCCTCTAGTAATCCAGGATGAATATTCTCACTTCTTGCTGATTTTGTGGTATGGATGGACTGTTGATGGCATGTCCAAATGCATCCTATACATTTTCAGTCTGGGTTAAGTAGCAGAGATGCTGTGTTGATTCTTTCCCCAACAAGACCAAAGCAGACTCATCAGTAAAGATAGCTCACTCCCATTATGAATTACTCTATGACAGTCTGGAACTATACCATGCAGTCTTTGTCCACTTAGTCCTGTATCATGCAGCCATGCTGCCAATGGTGTTAGAACAGGATGACTTAATGTCTGCAACTGTGGTATTTATGATACTCCACGTATGTTAGACAGTCAATAAGTTCCTCCCCTCAGTGGTTTGTGTAAATCTCCAAGATCTTGGTGCATGCCGCCTTCTTTCTACTGCTGCCAATTATGTGCTATGGTAATATTCATATGACCAATAATATGCTGATAAGGCAATCCCATTTCCCAGAGCCCTATGACACAACCCCTCCTGAAATCGCCCAACTGCTTGAATTGCTTTGAACTTTTCTGTGAGGCATACTTCGCTTGCAAAGATGTTATCAGAATGGAAAGCCTGCATAATGGAATGACCTTAAATATTCAGTCTGTTAAAGCAATGAGGCCTGTCCTTGCTTTCGTCACGTGTGGCTTAGTGTGAAACTTGAATCATTTACGTGTCTCAAAGTATAATTTTTTCATATTTCATTGTGCTGGATACTATTTTGTTGTGCTGGATGCTGAAATATTTGCTTTTGTAAGATTGTCCTTGTGTAATCTGAATGGGAATGCAGTTGGACAGTTTACTGGCTGTGGGCTGTCCTTTAGCTGCAAAGTCCTTCTAATTGAGCCATAATATTACTGACTGAGCGTAGCATGAGAGCCTGACCTTTTCACTGACCTTAGCAGTTGGTGTTAAGGAAAATTAGAGCAAGCTGGGGGGTGGCGAGCATATAGAAAATTATTGCTATAGGAAGTGTAGGACCTGCAGTCTTACTGTAGAAATGCCTCTGTTGTGTCCAGATGGCAACAAACATGATCAAGCCACATGTGTGAAAACAAAGCATTTAACACTGTCTCTGCCAATCCTTGGATCAAATGTTGTTGAATGAATCGGAATAATCCACACAGAGAATTATGGGTAAACAAAGGATATTCTTAGCTGCCAGTTGACAGGGTGGTCAGTCGCTGGAGCCAAATGGAGTCGTGCCGTGTGCCATTTACAGAGCCGATGACTGTGACGAGTAATAGCTTTTCTCCAGCGGATCGATGGCTAACATCACAACAATAAAAGGCAGCATTTCTGTGTCATTTTTGACCTCCCACGTGTTTGTACCAACGATTCTGACTGCTGGGCTCCATTTCTGCCCTATTATTGTTGATGGAATCCTCAGTGATCACTTTGGTCCTTTGTGCAGATAATAGTTGGGGCCTTACTTCCCTGCTGCTTTGAACAATGTGTGGAGCCCCCAGTTGCCTTCATCTGGAAAAGAGCTGCCGAGCAGGCTTGTGCGCTGAGCTCAGTTTGCCCTGAAACGTGACAGGGCTTTCATCCCACTGCCTGGAACCACATGGAGCATATTTGGATGTTTGGTCGAGGTTGCCATTTTTATGACATCTTTCCATTTGACATATCTGTGGAAGTTGATCGCTGTAAAGAATGTGTGTTTTGCTAGTGTTGTTTCAGTTGTATACAGATTTTTTTGCTGTGAAACAGTTGGTCACAGGAAACAAAAATGTAACCTAGGATATTGTTTGCTTGTATCAGCTCAGTGAAGGATGTTAATCTGACAGGTTTGTCACTTTTTGGCATTATTTCAGTTGGGCAAGGTGTGTTAAAATCTCACGATGAATGCTCCAATAGAAATACAATTGGTACAAATGGAATTACAATTTTTTTAGATTGACATCCATTGAAAGTTGGAAGATGCTAGGTTTTTGAATGTTTGTGACAGTGAGAATATGTTACAATATATACAATTACCCAATCCTGCTAGGACTCTCTCCCTGACACTAGGAGGGTGAACAAGCATATGGTTGTTAGAAAACCTATTGCCTGGACCAAGATTAGGATGCAGCTCTTAATATGACAGGCATGAAGGAATGTCTAAAACTGTTCTTATGAAGCTTTTCACCTTTTCCACACTGGAACAGCACAGTAAAACACAATTATGTAGGTTTATTTCCCCACTTTCTCAAAGAATATCTAATATACTTGTGTCATCAGTTGGTGAAAACTCGACCTACACGACTACATGGCTAAACTATGAGTTCAAATTCATGCCCCTCAATAATACTGCTTAAATACATTTTCCTGAACAATACATGAACAATTGTGTTGTTGAAGTGAAGACAACCCTTTAGAATCATGCCATAAAAATAATCTATGATTTAGAGAGATCATGTGCTTTCAGTGTCAAAATATTACATGAATAAAAGTGTTTTTCTCCTGGGTTAATTTATACTACTGTGTGCTGCTTAAACATGCTGTCTTAACTCTTTATAGTGGCAGCTGTCTGATGTTGCACAGGGACAATGAGGTCACTCCCAAGTCGTGTGGCAGCACCTCTGTCCCTTCTGGAAGCTGCAAACAAGCACTTCTTGTTAGCAAGAATAAGGCAGTAATTAAATTGGAGTTCATATGCTTTTCATTTGGCACTTTTGGGTAAAATCTGATTTTAGCAAGTCTAAAATATCCAGTGGTTATAACAAAGAACAGACTAATCTATTTGCTTTCATTTAGTGTATTAAAAGTAATTTAGCATCTCGTGGTCATGCACTCAATACTCTGGATTTTATTTTCTTTCTCAGAGGAAAGATTTCAAAGGCCCGCTTTCTGACCAGTGTTCATTGTAAAACCAAGAATTTCCAGTTGTTCAAGGCTGTTATTATTTCCTGCTGTTCAGACGTGGTCTGCACATTGTGTGATTGTTCATGGTCTCTTGGATTTCACTGGTAAAGTCTTTAGTATGCGGTGCAGCTTCAGAAGAACATCTCGCACATCTAAAAGATGTCTTTACCCCTTTATGGGCCTGGTACTATTGGACTAATTTTATCTGCCAATGTTGAGGTCGAGATGCAAATAAATGACCACTATTTAGTGGTTTGTGACTCTTCAGAAAATTGTTCATTTCACTCAATATATGAGGTGGAATATTTGAGAGAAAAAAAGTGTAAATACATTTAAATGTTAACACGATGTCCCTGATGACATATTAAAGGGACCATTTAGAAACACCAGTTACACTGCTCAATTATATCTCAGATGCTCCTCTCAGCACTACATCATTTATATTACTTCAATGCTATTCAGAAGGGTTTTATTTCTCAATTTCTCTTATACAGGTGCTACACTGTATTGGCTTGTGGCTCGTAGGTTGCCAAAGCTGGTGTCCCAGCTGGTCTCATAAATTGCCATACCAAAGAAGCATTGCAATCTGACAGACATTCCTGGAAAACCCTTGCTGTGTTTGGGTGAGCATTTCCTGAAAAATGCAAGTTGGAAGTGCTGCCATAAGAGGCAACACATACACATAATGTCCTGCATGTATGGCTGAGCTGTTACTGTCCTTTGTATCAGTACTAGGGGTGATCTTCTGCCTCCCCAGTTCATCACACCACCAGCTAGGGCAGTGTGTTGCTCCACAGTAAAGGCAGGATTGAAGTGCTCAGCATAGAGGCCTGTGTATCAGTCAGTGGTCTCTCAAAAAAAAGGTACACTACCCAAAAGAAGGCTCTGAGAGTCTGTTTATGAGGAAGTAGGGCAAGCGTTGTTAAGACCTCTTGGGCCAAGACCTAGTGTCTAATCCTACATTGGAATTTTTTATTTATTTATTTTTTTGTCATTGAGTGTTCATTTCAGCCATCTGCATTGTATTTGATCAGGAAATGCCAATTCTGTGGGCATTGAATTTCATTGAATTACCGTCAACTGTCAATCGAATGCAATGATTTTTTGTCGTCTCTACCTGCACGTCCTCTGAGTTTTGGTTATATCATCATGCATGAGAGGGGGAAAAGGTAATATTTACCATAACCATTAATAGCATATGTCACATTCTAACACTCCCTCCTTTCATTGAGTTAAAATATACAGAAGATTCACTGTGTTGCAGTATGGAAGGGAAAGACTTTGACTTTGAAATCTGACAGTCAGTAAAGCACTGTGGAAACTGTGTAATTTCTAAACATAAATTGAAGTTGCACAATTAACCTCAGTCTGCCCCTCAAATAGCTAGCCTGGAAATAGTATAGCCAGATTAAAACTTCAGTCACCTACATTTTTCATTGTCTTGGCATTGTAGTTCAGTCACTGAAGCATTCCTGATGAACACTGTTGTTTATGTGAATGATGAGGCATGTTGGTGGAAATTGGTTGGAAAATAGGTTGTGAACTGAAAGTGTGTACGATAGTGATGACAGTGGCCGGGGAGGAGGGGGTGTGGTGTTGGAGTGCTCTTCAGTGAAAAACATGACCGCTCTTGTCCAAATAAATACCGGCCCCGTCTCCTCCGCTCTGGTCTGTGTGTTTATTTGAGTGTGTGAGTTGTTGCTTGGCCTGTGCTCGCTCTGTTTAGTTTTCTCTTTTATTGCTTTGTGCTGAATGAGAGGGAGATGTTTATATTGAAAGGCCCATTGAGAATAGGCCTGTGTTCTCTGGTCAGTGCCGGTCATGGCCTCCTGACGTGGTAGAAGCTGGGCTGCTGTTTGAGTCTGACCCGAGAACAGAGCAGGCAGTGATGGCCTTATGAAACGTTTGTGTAGAGAGGGGGGGGGTGGGGGGTGAGGGGAGGTGGGGTCAGTGAGGTCAGTGCCAGCAAGGGTGGTCTCTCTATCGCTTGCTCGCTGTCTCCCTATTTCCATCTCTCTTAGTTGCTCTCACTGCCCTGAGGAGCAGATTTGTTCCACTTTCTTTTCCATTGAAGCTCTAAGCTGGCCTGTCGTGTAGTGGATGGACAGCAGTTGTTTTCAGTTTGTGGTCAAGCTCTTCTCATTCACCTTTTATTCTTTGTGTAGACATTCAAGAAAATCCCTTTAAAACATATTTGTAACACTTGGCCAAAGCCTGAGGGCTCTAAGCCTGATCTGTTACTGATCCCTTAGAGCTGAGCTTCATCCAGGTGAGAGGTCACATTGTGTGTGTGTGTGTGTGTGTGTGTGTGTGTGTGTGTGTGTGTGTGTATGTCTTTAAAGCTGTTTGTTTCTTTATCCTCCTGCGTCTCCAATATGTGTTAGTATGTGAATATGCCATTTCATTCATATCCAGTTGTCCTGTCAGCTACTGTGATTGTGATATGCTCGTCAGTACATTAAACACACCCTCAGTTCTTGATCAGGTTCAAGACTTGCTGTAGTTACTTGCTTTTGTCGGATCACACAAAAGCCTTGATTGTTCAGAAATCACAGACAAAACTCATCTATATCATCTGTGATTGGTCAGGATAATTATAACACTGAAAACAGTACAAACCTTCTGATTATTTAGGGGAGAATTTTCATTTTTCATTTAATTTATAAAAGGTAGGAATTGGAACTTAATCCACCTGGATTTGCTTTACTGAGAAATAGAACATTGATTTGTAGAGGGTTAGAAATGCAGTCAAATGAATCAGATGTGTATATTTAATGCAGCAGCTCAACGGCACCTTAACATTTTTAGCTTAAATCTTCTACTCTTCTAGAACACAGTAAAAGTAATCCTCAAATACTGATTATTTCACTGACGTATTATTATGCTTTCCTTATAGGTTCATGTTTAATCCTATGATGAGTTCATGAGTCCTATTCGATTAGCAGTGCTTTTCTACAGGGACTTATCAAGCTGTGTGTGCATTTGCACGTGTGTCAGCAGTGGGTACATCTTAATGTAGTTGAATGCATTCATTAGAAGGGGTGTCCACAAACATCTGGACATATGGTGTAGTAATATAATAGAGTATAATTAAAATGCAGTAAAAATATTGTTGGGATTGAAACTCACATTTTTTGAACAGTAGGACCCAACCTTAAACAGTTTAACAGAGTACTGTTGACCCACAATTCCCTCTCAGTCCACCTTCCGTGATATTTTACGGAGATAGCAGTTTTATGTCATATGGCACAGCACAAGTGTGTGGTGTCAAGACTTAGCAATCAGCCAACAGTAGGTCCGTCTCTGTGTAAACAGTTGATTCCAGTGTTATGGGTCAGCCTGAACAGCGTTGGAGGTTAATGTGGTCTGACCCTTGCCTGGTAGAACAAGACTAATCCTCTTTTCACGATCTCATTATCTCATTATGTGTGTAATGTTACAGGGGATCTAGCATTCAGACAGTCATACACTGTGCTGTGTTGCTGGAGACTAGAAACACTAACAGAGTGTCACTTTTCTGCAAACGTCCGTGCCGCTGCTTTTTTCTGTCTGCTGATTGTGTGCGATTGCTGCAATTCAATGCTGAAGTGCTGTGTGCTTTCTGGCTGTAGCACGTTTGTGAATGTTTTAAATGAAAAGCAGATGTGAATATGTAGTATCATGAGAGGCTAATCCACCTTGTTCTATTTTTATCTCTTTAGCTTATCCCACCCACAACATATAAAGTTAAATGTTAAATGTCTAAAGTTAAAATTAGCAATAAATAAAAAAATAAATTAAAGTTATAAGTGTTTACTAAAATTAGGATTTATATTCTGTACACTTTTAAGGGCAGCTCTGCCCTGCTGGTTAGGTAACCAGCTTTGTGACTTGAAGGTTGCCGGTTCAGTTCCCTGAGCTGGCAGGACATGACTGAAGTGCCCTTGAGCAAGGCACTTAACTCCCCTGTTCCCTGGGTGCTCCCACCACACTGGGCACTTGTGCTCAGTGCCCCCCTTTGTCTGTATGTGTGTGTTTCACTGTATGGATGTACAAAGTGGACGTATTTCCCTGAGTGCAAGCACAGTGGGTGTATATGTATGATTTATTAATGTATTTAATTAGACTGAATAAAAGAAGTTAGAGGCTATGTCATGCAAGTCATGGAAAACATCTCCACAGAGTTTCTTTCTCTTTCTCTGGCTTTTAAAACTTTAAATTCCTCACAAAGTAGAAAAAGGTAATAAAGAGATAGCAATGCATTTTCATGTACCCATTTTCTCAGTTTGCAATCTAATTAAAAAATAGTTAACTGGAAAGTTCAAAACCAAAAGAATACTGCTTATAAGATAATCAAAGCTAACAAAACCCCTGTTTGACTGTAAAAGGCCTTCTCAAGATTTTGCAGACTCTGAGAGGTCTTGTACTACTTTACTGTGCAGCAGCACCTGCACAAATATGACCTTTATTAAAGAGTCATTACAAGAAAATCGTGTCTGAAACTGTGACCTGTTCACTATCTACTACATGCGAAATTCCAGCTCACTATACAGAGTACTATTATAGAGACCAGAATGTAAGGTATTGGGCCACTGGGCTCATTGCTGTGTCACATACATTGGCCTTCTATAGAGAAGCTGTATGAGAATTTTTACACACAATGAAAAAAACAATGCTATGAATTGTGGTTATTCTATGTCTGATAGCATGCATCATCTGCATATATGCATCATCATACATTAGAGTGCATTGTGGAATTGTTACAGTTCATTGAAATTTCAGCATTGTTTTCGGCCACTGCTACGAAAAGGCAGACCCTCAAAGTAGTGCACTATATGTAGTGAAGGGGCCACAGTTTTGTACAGAGCTCATTCCTTGTGTCCCCATCACAAAATTCTGTATCAGGCCCAGATGTTTTTAAAGGAACCCCTAAACAAATCTGATACAATGTTCAGTGGACGTTTGCTGCAATTGCAGAAAAGCAGAAGAGAACAGGTTCTACAGCTTAAGGTTTTGTGGTGCCCTCACAGTCCCCTGACCTAAACCTCACTGAAAATCTATGGATAGATCTCTGAAGAGCAGTGCACACAAAATCCCTCAAACAAGAACTGAAAGAATTTAAAGCTGGCTTTAAATGTGTTTACAAGCTATGATACTTGCCAGAGGGGTGTTACTAGGTATAGAGGCTCCTTGGACAAAACAACAGTCATGCATGTTTAAGGTGGTAGTAACTTCAGGCTCCTACAGATGATGTTGAATGAGGATCAGGCTATAAATATCTGCAGGGTGCGTTTCTGGTTTCATAGATGGAGAAGAGGTAGTACAGTGCATTGAATGTCTTGTTTGATGTGTGGAAAATGGGTTGCCAAGATGTTAATGGGTGGTTAAAAGGACTGATTCCATTTGGGTGTGCCAAAGGCCACAGTGTGAAGGAAGTAGCTGAATTTGCAGGTATATAGAAGCGTACACTCGTACAGGTCTATTAGCCGTGGCAAAATCGCAGTCAACAGGACATTTTGTCAGAATTGTGGCTGAAAGGCAAAGTGTGCATACTGCTCTGCTCCATATGCTCATGGTCTGCAATTTAAAGTCCCTATGGATTGTTCTTTCTGAAATTTGTTATGAAGGGCCTGTGTTGAGTTCTAGAAGCAATTTTTGCCAGGTAGCAGAGCAGTTTTCATTCACAAGCTTTCATTTTCATGCATTCAAAAAAAATCGGTTTTGTGACCCAATTTCCACACATTGAACGAGACATTCACTCCGCTGTACCCATTCTATGAATCTCGTCACATCTTTAGCACAATCGTCCCCATGCAATGCCATCTGCAGCTGGCATTCTTAAACATACAAGGTAAAAAAAATTTCCGACAAGCTTTTTTGTACAGTGATCATATAAAAAATGTTTTGATCAGGCTGTAAAGCTGACATTTCTCTATTACTGTACTGTCAATTTCTGTCTATTACATTTTTTCATAGATTTTTATCCATGTAGCTCTATAGAAGTAAACCTTAGACATCAAATACATCCTGACTGATCAGCTGTGTTTTATTTAACATGACAACTTGGACATAAATTGACAGTTTGAACAGTGACATTATATGAAAATGCCACATGTGCTTAGTATAAATGAGCTGTGTTGTATCTTTAATAAAAATATGTAACACATACCAGTAGAGATAGGAATGTCAAGTGAAAGTGGATAATAAATCTGCCTCACTAATAATACTGTAGCTCTGTGGCTGTCAGTGTGTGTGTGTGTGTGTGTGTGTGTGTGTGCGTAGCTGCAGGTGCTGGCAGAGCAGCTTTAATTATCTGGCCGGTCTCACCTCACTCAGCATGTGAAGGAAACCTTCAGTTTTAAGCTTACTGACATCTGTCTGCTCTCCTCCACCTGATCCTGCGTGCCAACATACAATACCCCCCTTCTGTCTCTCCCCCATCTATCATTCTCAGCCTAACTACTCTGAGTCTCCTTGTGTAATTATTTATTAACCTCTATAAACATTGTGTACCCGTACGTTTCTCAAAACGTAACTAAGTCTTAAGATAAAATGAATACATTGTGGCAATAGAAAGGAGGAGGCTGGGCCAGAGAACATTTGAAACAGTGGTGTTCTTTATTAGGCAGGTTGTGCATTCTTCTAGACTGGTGGCTCAATGGACTAGCCCACCCAGGACCACCATCAGAGGACTTTGCATATATTTAGGCTAATCAAACATCACCTAATTCACTGGAAAGACAGTGAAAGGCAGCTCAGTTAACCCTTTAGAGCTCAACTTTGAATCAGTTAAAATCATTGAGCAGCTCATTAGTGTTTTTTCTTATGGAGGTAAAGGGGGTCACGTGACTTCTGTAAGTATTTTAAGGTCACAATCTAGATGTAACACATATCTAAACTTAGAAATTGGGTCAGAACTAAATGTCATAAATGACATTTTATTAATATGTTTGGTTTTGAGTTGGTTTTTGGGCTGGGCGATATATCGATATTTTTTACCTATATTGCGATAAATGCAGAGCATGATATGGGCTGAGGTAATATAAACAATATAAAAAATTGTTTCAGTCTTGCAAAAAACCTTTTAGCTTTCTTGTTTTGTTCTGCACCCTGTTCTCAGCTCCTCCTCTACTCTGCTTTCCTCCACCCTCACATATGACAGACAGAGCTCTAGCATGAAGATGACTTAATAAAATATGACCTTCATATCTTCTGGATACATACTAAGTTTAACTATAGCGTGTCATTGGGTGTCCTAATATTTTCACATATTGTATTGTATATCAAATATTCTGTTACAATTCAGATAAAGTATATTAGGATATCAGGTAATTAGTTTTGTCTCAAACCCCTTCCAAACACACCCGCATTTTGTAAATGAGGACATTCACAAACTGTCCTTTGTGAGTTTTAAGTGAAGGACAAAGAACTGTAAGTTGTTTTTAAAAAAGTATTTATTTAAAAAAGTATTTAGTCAGCCACTGATTGTGCTCCTTATTATAAAGATGAGAAAGGTCTGTAATTTTCATCATAAGTACACATTAACTATGAGAAAGAAAATCCAGGAAATCCTATTGTAGGATTTTTTAAGAATTTATTTGTTAGTTATGGTGGAAAATAAGTATTTTGTCAATAACTAAAGTTCCACTCAATACTTTGTAACATAACCTTTGTTGGCAATGACAGAGGACAAATGTTTCCTTTTAGTCTCCACCAGGTTTACACACACTGTAGCTGGTATTTTGGCCCATTCCTCCAGGCAGATCTCTTCTGGACCAGTGATGTTTTGGGGCTGTCGCTGGGCAACACAGACTTTTAACTCCCGCCAAACATTTTCTATGGGGTTGAGGTCTGGAGACTGGCTAGGCCACTCCAGGACCTCAAAATGCTTTTTACGGAGTCACTCCTTCGTTGCCCGACTGGTGTGTTTTAGGGATCATTGTCATGCTAGAAGACCCAGCCACGTTCCATCTTTAATGCTCTCACTGATGGAAAGAGGTTTTGGCTTAATATTTTGCGATACATGGCCTTGTTCATTCTTCCTTTAACATGGATCAGTCGTCCTGTCCCCTTTGCAGAAAAACAGACCCAAAGCATGATGTATCCACTACCATGCTTCACAGTAGGTATGATGTTCTTGACATACAGCTCAGCATTCTTCTTCCTACAAACATGACAAGTTGAGTTTTTACCAAAAAGTTCTCTTTTGGTTTCATCTGATCTCACACGATATTCTTCTAGTCCTCTTCTGGATCATCCATATGCTCTCTGGCAAACTTCAGACAAGCCTGGGCATGTACTGGTTTAAGCAGGGGGACATGCCTGGCACTGCAGAATTTGAGTCCCTCTCTGCATAGTGTGTTACTGAAGATAGCCTTTGTTACTTTGGTTCCAGCTTTCTGCAGGTCATTCATCAGGTCCCTCCATGTTGTTTTTTTTAATTATTTTTGCTCACCATTCTCATGATCATTTTGACCCCACAGGATAAGATCTTGCATGGGGTCCCAGATCGAGGGAGATTATCAGTGTTCTTGTATGTCTTCCATTTTCTTACAGTTGCTCCCACAGTTGATTTATTCACACCAAACTGCTTGCCTGTTGTAGATTCACTCTTCCCAGCCTGGTGCAGGTCTACAGTTTTCTTGCTGGTGTCCTTCGACCATTCTTTGGTCTTGGCCACGGTTGAGTTTGGAGTCGGACTGTTTGATGCTGTGGACAGGTGTCTTTTATACAGATAACAAGGTCAAACAGGTTCCATTAACACAGGTAATGAGTGGAGGACAGAAGAGCTTCTTAAAGAACAGGTCTGTGAGAGCCAGAAATCTTGCTTTTTTGTATCAAATACTTATTTTCCACCATATTTTACAAATAAATCTTTAAAAAAAACCTACAATGTGATTTCTTGTTTTTTGTTGTTGTTTTTTTTTTCATTTTGTCTCTCGTAGTTGAAGTGTACCTATAATTAAAATTTCAGACCTCTCTCATCTGCAAGAGTCATTATAGAGCGACTAAGCCAGATATGCATACGCATACACTGTTCTGTTTAAAAATGAATTTTTTGAAACTGCGCAGCTGTCTAGCACACTTACAGTGAACATCTCAGCAACCAATTAGGGAAATTCCCCCTGACCCACCTTGTTAAGAACAGGACTGAAAACTGGTGAAACCAAAGCTACAAAAATGATGAATTATGGAAATGCATTCAACAAAGATCAGTCAATTGCTTCAGAGTAACCAGTTCTGGGAAGAAGAGCCTATATTTGTTTGTTAGTTTCATGCAGTTCTGTGAAAAATGGACCTGTAACTGCAAAACAATCACAGAAATTATCTGCAAATGAGCAGCTGTATTGATTATTGTCAGCTGCTAGAAGTGGAATAATTAGTTAATTAATAATTTGGACACATTCTCATGTGGAGAATATCAGGTCGGATCAGATGCCTTCCATGTGGGACAGGCTTATTGGGTTAAGTTTATTGCAGATCTTCCTGTTTACAAGAATCATGTGCATTTGATCACAGTTTGGGAGGACTGCGAGTCCAGCAGATTGTAATAAATGATGCGAAACATTGACTTTGAGAAGTTATGGATCATGTTGTTGTCCCTGAATTCCTTTATAACTTCCCTTTTTGGTTTTTTGAATGTGGAATTCTGATTTGGTTCAATGAAAACGTGTATTAGTGGTTTTGTTTTGCGTACCTGAATGATTAAAGTGGGAATGGCTGTAAGGGGATCTGTAGTGGTTTGGGACTACCACACAGGAAGCTGAGAAAGCCTTCTGCAGCAGGCCATGGTGGAAAGTGCAGAGTAAGAGGAGCTGTCTTTTTGTTCTGAAATGTGAGCTTTGTATGGGAACAGCCAAGCTTTCAAGGGTTTTGTGTATCGAGGGGGGGTGGGTTGGGGAGACAGAAGGAAAGAGAGGGAGAGGGTGAGAGAGAGATCCTTTATACTAGGTGCCTGGGGGTAAGAGGGGATCGGCTTAGACTCTAAAGAGACTATTGATGTCAGTTGGCCATTTATTCTGGTGCATTCCGCAAAACTTTCCTAACTCGGCCCTCCTCATGACTGCAGGCCTGTTTGGCTAAGTTACTTTACTGCAGCCACTCAGGCAGTGGTGCAAATACCAATGGTGGAGGCTGGGCAGTCACACTGGAGCCTGCTGTATTGGTGTGCTGTTCATAATTAACATCAGCCTAGGGGACTGACATTATGGCAGAAATATTATGGTATGATATGTGGACATTTTCATAATGCAAAAGAATTCAGTAGTGCAACTCATGGTACAATGATTGTCATTCTGCGTGTGCTGCACTATATATCCAATGAAGCCTTCATGCATGAATTATGACATTGTGAATCAGGATTTTATTTCTCCAAATATTGTGTCTTTTTTGTTGTTGTTTTTATTTAGTTGTTCAAGAGTTATTCATGTGTCCACGCTGGTGTTCATCAATTGATATTGCATTTATGGCCCAATTAATGGAACAAATAAAGTTTTTACAAATACATGAAGGAAAATGGAAATTGTAATGCTGTACAACAAATATTAAGGTATATATTATGCTTTAAGGTGTACTGGTCTGGTTTAGAAAAAAACATGAAACACAGTCCACTGCCATGTGTTTATACACATATACGCACACACACACACACACACACACACAAACATATAAAACAAACAAACCAATAAGTGAATCTCCATGGGTCATGGGTTCAATTTTTTGGGCTACTTCACAAATTTACCCTGAAGACCAAAATGCTTTCATTACAAAGAGTACAAATAACTGCAGCTCATTAACAAGTCATAGTCATAGTTGAAAGAGGTGTCGTAAAGCAGAGGATCCATTAAAACATGCAGGGCAGGGGGTCTCCAGGACCAGGGCTTGAAATACGTATAGACATGTAGACTTACAATATGTAGGCCATTGTCAATCCATGTTGGTCTGACCAAATCTGCACCCATGCTCTCTTTAATGAAACAGGTCATCAAGTCATCAACTTGGTCATGTTGCCCACCCCATTCTGAACCATTAGCCCACATTACAGCAATGGCTTGTTTGAGACACAGTAATGGCAAGTAGACAGGCAAATTTAATCATTGTGAAACTGTACTGGTGGGATGAAAATAGATATTCCCTCAGTTGGTGTTTGATGATCACCATTACATCACTGCGTAGCCCCTGGTGCCCTGTGAATATATCATAGGGCATATGTAGCGTATGAGAAAAACATCATCATAGGGTAAATGCAATCAGTCATAGTAACTCTTTCATTTGCAGTAACTGTTTCCTCTAGAGGACAAGGAGACCTTTGTGACTGAAGCTCCTGCCATCCACTCCCCCATAATCCTATTTCCATCAATCCTCTTTCCTAGTCACTTGATCCAAAATAAAGGCCAATTGGGCTTTGGTGTTTTTATGCATGCTTCAGAACATGGTAGGATGTTAAAGGGCTAATTAACAAATTGCATCATGTGGTACTGCTATCTGGAAGCATCTGCACTCATTGTCTTTCTCCATTTGTTCAAGATTTGGCTGTAGTTTATCACCACTTTGCATTTGTAGTTACTTTAGCCATTCTGGAGCTGCAAATCTAACTGTTAGGTGTTGTATCTGTCTTCAAGGTGAACTCTTGGAGTGTATGTTCAGAAGAGGTAGGGCCACTGGTTGCAGGACCTCATTAATGTAACGTTGGGTTGTCATTGTGCTTGTAACGAAGACCAAAGATGATCTGGCATCGTACAAAATTACAGCCACTTCATGACTCCAGGCCTTCTGGATGTGTGCTTCGTTTCAACAAAACGTTGATCTTGACACTGACCACAGTGCCTCCGTAGAGATTCATTGGCCAACTGCAAACGTGGGACTCATCACTATGACAGTCACAAGGCGCAACTATTTTTTGTTTTGAGCAGAATTTGCAATGTTAATTGAGCAGCTCATTTTGTTGTAAAATGTCACATAATGTATGCAGTGAATATTTTGAGATTAATATTTAAAATCCCAGTGTGACAAATTGTCACAATAACATATTTCATAATGTGTATGCATTTCATCATTGAGTCAGAACTGGTGATATACATGTATATAAATGGGTTGGACCCCCAGACCGTTAGAAACAAAAAATACACAAAATTAGCTGGTTTGGTCTCAGAGACTGACCAAACACACCAGCATTCTGTAAATGAGGTTGCATGTTCACACATTCAGCGTGTCCTGTGACGTGTCCAAGGTGTTCAGTATTTTGTCCATTAGGGAATTCATGAATTAAAGTGAAGGACAAAGCACTGTAAGGAACTTTCCATACCTTTCAAAGGGCCTGTGACGCCTATGTCACTGTGGGTCATTATGGGCTAAACACCTTGACTTGGAATATGGCACCTTTTAATTTGAATCCATCTATAGTGTTCCATCTGACTGGCAGATGTTTCTTTTGCACAGATGTGCACTGTTGGATTTTCTGTCCAATTAAACAGTTGAGAGCTCTGAATGTCTTGTCCTAGTTTCACCAATAAAGACTGTATTTATTACTGAAAAATAATAAACCAATTTGATGACCAGAGACTTGTCTACGGGAGAATAGCAAACCTGTCTCTTCTCACTCCAATGAACACACACCTGCTCTAAATGTTTTACCTGGCTGCCCGCTGCCTGCTGTGCCATAGACAGCATGTGACAAGCTTTTAGCCTTGCTTGTCCACACAAGTGGCTGCTTCTGATAACCCACTGCCAAAGGGTATGCCGTGTATGTATGCCACATGCTTCAAAACACACACACACACACACACACACACACACACACACACACACACACACACACACACACACACACACACACTACCCTATCGAGCCTCCACATGTCTTCACCTATTAATGTCTTTTAGATAAATCTATCCTCTCTATATTCAACAGGGGCATTTTGGTCACAACCCTAATAGTGACATTCCATGATAAAAGGGGCAGAGAACGGGGTCTTTACTCAATACTCTCAGCTTTTATGCATTTCTATTCACCTCACAGCCCAAGAGATCATTCCATTTGCAACCTGTCGAGTGTTCTAATTTGCATGACTTACAGCACTAAGTGATGTTCGTGCATAAGATACTTGCATTAGCATTTTCATTAGATCCACTTATGCAGCGGACTGTCACACTCAGTCTGTGGCTAGTAGGCACCAATTTCAGCACAATTCTCATAAAACGTTCATCTAAGATTTGAATGGAAAGTACTAGCTGGAGAACACTCGACCACAACTGCATTTCTACAATGCAAGTGAAACATAAAAAAATTCACATAAATGGTTTTCTTGTAGCTGAAAGGATGACTAGCTGAGGTTCTAAGAGAAATGTGTAACTGGTATAATTAAGTGGCATATTTTCGTCTTACGTGGATACATTTAACACTTAAATGGGCTGTAATTTACTCAGAACGAAAGACGCCACAATAAGCAGGGCAGCATTGCTTTCCAGCTCACCTTTTTTTACACAAAGCTTTTAAAGATGATTTTGCTTCTTTATTTCCAGGCAAGTTAATCCACAAATCCACATTTTAATCCAGTAAACAATGCATAAAACCAGCTTAGTGGAGAGTGGTAAAACACTGAGTTGTTGAAGCTGTACAGAGTAATTCTGCTTCTTATAGTGATCTTTGAGCTGGGATGTTGTGGGCAAAAACAGTTTATAGACTTGCTTCTATTTGGAATTTATGCTGGTACTGTATCCTCTGAATAATGAGTTTAAACAGTCATACACTACAATACATATACATACTTGTGCATCTCAAAAAAATATATATTGTGGGAAAGGTTTTATTCCTGTTATATTTCATATTCATTACATTTTAAAGCTTTTCAAGATTTTCTTGGTAATTTAGTCAAACCTGAGGGTAAATATTGTATTGTGATATTCTGGATTTTCATGAGCTATAAGCTATCCTGAACAACAATAATAAACGGTATGAAATATGTCACTTTACGTGTAATTAATTTAAAACTTTTTTTATTCAATTATGAACAATTTAACTTTTTTCAATATTCTAATTTTCTGAGATACACTGATACATTCATACACACAGAGGCATAAAGGTGCTTCAAATACAATGCACGGACAAAATTATTCTGGCACTGGCTTGTTTCTTTTTAAATCCAGAGTTTTATCCTGCTTTTGTTGGAGCAAATATATAGTGTAATAGTGTACACTACATAGAAGAAGCCAAATATATACAGTCATCATCTGTATTATATGGCAAATTACCAACCATAAGCTCAATAATACTCAAATAAGAGCTGCGTCCTCTCGTAAGTCAAGCTTGGAGTGTGAAGTTCAAACCGTAGTAAAAACTTTAACTGTAGTTAAAGAAAATTCAGGAGTGGACAAGACTAGCCCTTACATTGAGAAGTTCTGGAATTCCCTGCCCGATCTTGGAACAGTTGATTCACGATTGATTCATCATTGCTGATTTTGTACAATGGAACATTTATTGAGACCCCCTGAATGGCTCATCTGGCTCTCATTGGCCTAATCACCTCTTCAGTTCTGATACTGGCCTGTCTAATGAACAGCTGGTGGTCTGACAGTCATGCTCCTGCTGCTTCATCTTCTGATTCACTCCACGGTGAAGCTGCAGCAGCTGCTAGCTAGACAACCACAGATTAGTCTGAGCACTTCCTGTGTTAGAGTTGTGGTTTCCCTCACTGGAGAGACCTGTCTGTGAAAGGATAAAGGGAGGTATTAAAGAATATGTGGTTTTTTGTAAGACTGCTTTTTAGGTGAGGAAGAGCTGATTAACCACTATTATAGGTCAGACCGCCTTCTCCTGTTGTGGTTTGGAGATGTCGGTGTCACAAAAATATGCGTATTAAAGGAGTAGCTCACTGAAAATCGCATTTCTGCAGACTTACCCTGCAGTCTGTCTGCTAGGCCATGATTTGCTACCTGAGGTGGCTTAGTTGGCTGACTATTTGCAAAACTCCCTGTTCCAAGCCAATATAAACTAAGGCCTCATCCACACATACACAGATATTTTTTGAAAAAGCTGTAACAGTGCATGCACATTTCTATCTGAATCTGTAAATCTGTATCTCCCCCATACAGTGAACTACATTAACTACAGCATCTACATACAGACAGCACTAGATTATGAATAAAGTTAAATACTCCTATATTATACAAATATGATGCTCTATTTAGTTTTAGAATCTGTAATTGTGACTTGCGTGGTACACTACATATGGGTTAGTGTGTAATATGTGATTAAACCTCTGTTTTTCTTCCTTCTTTATAGTCTTTTGTTGTTGCTTAGACACCCCCCCATTCATTCATTTTCTCTTCATGAGGCACTATTGGCACTAGCATGCTCATGCAAGCATTTTTGTTGTGGACATAGCCTTGGTTTGACCCAAAGTCTTCTAGGCAAGTCTGTTCACTTGGCGCCCATCTTTGCCTGCAGGCATTTATTTCCACTTATGCGAGACCAAGCTCCTATCTCTATGAATAGGGAGTGATTTTTAAACACTGATAAAATCTGACAAAACCCTCATGAGTAGTGTTTAGCGTTTGGCTCAATAATGTACAAAATAAGATTTTTCAGTTTGTTCTGGCTAGTGCACAGATCTCCACATAAAGGGGGGCTTTCCCCACTAGTTCAGGTTCATTGGCTCTTTTTAGTTGAAGGGTCATGTTGACGCCACGGTGAGAATTATGAGAACTATTCATATTTCAGTGGCCGGTCATTTATGTTTTTTGTTTCATACTTTTTCTACTTTCTAATGATTCTTTCTTTCTTTAGTAGAACCCATCTTCGGTCTGAAGGTCTGATTGGACAGGGGTTTTAAATGGTGTGGTCTCTACTGATAACAAAAATGTTTCTTTCTGTTGTCAGAAATTTGTATAGGTTGATTACTGTAAACTGTATTTTCAGATATAAATAATAATATGCTACTCCTTTGCTACGCTTTAAGACATTGGAAGCTGTTTAACTACATGCAAGTTGCTTTTAAGCAGTCCCTTTGGCAGTTGAGTTCATTGCGGTTGCATATCTTCAGGCATTAAGGTGTCCTTCAGTATAGGGCAAGCCTGAGTGGCACAATTCAGATCTTTTCACAAACATGGCTGTGATGTACATACTAATAAACCAATGAGAGGCCATTTTGTCAGTCATCCAGTTCAGCGCATAATCCCATGAATGGATGTCTTTCTGTGGGTGGATTAAGAGGAGACGGGAGGAGGCAGAGGAAGCAGCAGTGCAGAAACTTCCAGAAACTTGACTTTTCTTTCGCATGTTAAACTCTCCGTCTGCCCGTCCAGGCTTCATTTCCCATGAGGTTCACCTGACTGAACAGGACGTAATTAGAGCTGATTACTTGGTGCTCTGAGGGGCTCTGGGCTGCCTGAGCTGTGCAGGTCTTTGTGTGTGTCTGTGTGTGTGTGTGGGGGTACTGATGTAGTCATTATGTTGGAGAAGTGTCCTGATCAAAGCACTGTGCTCCTCTAATGAACCTGTGCCTGAGGGAAGCTCAGCTCAACCTGAAAAACAAAATATTTATGCTGCACAGTGCGTAACCAGCATGTATTCAGAATGTTTGCCCTAGATGGTTTATCCAAAAGAAATGTCTCTTGCTGACTAATGTGCCTTGTCGGGTTTTTGAGGGAATTTGCTTATTCATTTGCTGTAGTAGTCACCAAAAAAAAGGAATATTTCACAGTTCTTGCTTTGTGTATGAATTTGTCCTAGTGCTCAGTGCCACATTCCTGTAGATTGGAACATTACTGTGGGCTGTGAATGTGTCAAAAATTGCACTAACTCTAAAAAGATGGGCATTTCTGTCTGTCATTTGACCTGTCTGAATTCTGAATGACGTCATATCTTAAAACAAAACCTAATAACGCATAAAAGGAACTCACTACTTTATGCATTTATTAAAAAAAGATATTCAAAAGCCCAGCTTTTAATATCTGCTAGTGGACTAAATATAATTGGAACATTGGCTCATTGGAATGCCAGAATGTAATGTGTAAAACTAGACAATATGTTATGATATGTTGTATTGTTATAGACATACAGATGACCAAATATTAGATCAAATCAAAAGGTACTCAGAATTAAGTGTAGCAATGGATTACACAGCATTTTGAATTTACGCTAATCATCAAAAAAAATTGTTGCACAAATATGCAACCAGAAAGAAGTGTCAGGTATTCAGTTCATATTATTCACTAGGAAATAAACAGTAACAATAAATGATAAAACATTTTGAGTGGTATGGCAAATATTTACTGAGCTACACATACAGAAGTAGTGTCTCTCAGTATGGTGTTGTAGTGGTGGAGTGTTGATAGCACATCCAATAGCATCCCACACATTTTCAATGGCGGATAAGTCTGCTGATGTGATTGGCTGTGGCATAATATCCGTGTCTTCACGGAGAGGTCTTGAAATGGCAGCAGTATGTGGATGAGGGTTGTTCAGAGAGTTGAACAACAGAGTGTGCGTTCAAAAAAAGGTACAACAACTAGTTCCAGGACCTCAATAACATTGTATTAACATAGTAACACGTGAAAGTGCCTGTTACGATGACCAAAGGTGATCTGATTATCATATGAAGTTGCACTCCACACCATGACACCAGGCCTTCTGGGCGTGCGACAAACCATCATTCTCGGTGCTCACCACAGTGCCTGCACACAGTGACTTGTCCCTGAAGATGACCCATTACCAATCTGAGTGAGTGCGTGTCAGTCTAGCGCGACACCATTGGAGCCATCCATTGTAATCATTTTTAATGATGAGTGGAATGTTGATTGGTGTATTAGGCTTATTCCTGATCCATACAGTCTTTTAGGTGTCCTGAGGCTGAAGCTTTGGCAGTAGTTGAAATGTGTCCACTGGCCTGGACAAAACAACACTATAATCTACTGTTACATTGTATTGTATTATAATATGAATGACCATGGTTCACATCGTTTTTACTGACTGTGGATCTTTTGGGTGAAGCCAATCTAAAAATTGTTTTATGGGGGAGAAAAATATGTGAAATGGTGGTTCTTTCTACATTTAATTGTTGAGTTTTAAAGCTTGATTCATATTTCTGGTTTAAAATACACGCTACACGCTAATGCTAAGTGGAGTCAGAGTCCACCTGCTACTTTTCCCGTAGTGTTCGTGAGGCAGGCTGGGGGTGTTGTATTCTAATAATACCGTGAGTTTAGGGGGCAGTCTGTTCAGCCCTAATTAGGGGGAGATATTTTGCCAGTTAAGGGGTATGAGGGGCCACATGAATAGGGGATTTTGACTGTCAAAATTAAGCTAGAAGGTGTTACCTCATTAGCAAGAGGGGTTTGAATAAAGTCTTGCATAATGGTTTGTGGGATTTTGCCCTCCTCTCCTTACCCATCTTTTCTCTGTATGTCCTCCACCCACCCCCTCTCCCCTCTTCTTCTGCTCTCGGTTTGTCAGTTTGGAGAAAAGGCAGGCCCAGATATTCAGTTATCCTTCCATACTATAGCATATATGCTTGTCAGTCCTCTGAAGGAACCCCTCCTCCCATTTTTCCAGTGTCTGGCATACAGGAGTAATGTCAGTGCATCACTGACAGTTTCTCTTATTTTAGTCCACTGTTATAAATGCATAGCCTTCTCCAGGCACATGGCTGAGCTCCAGCCTTGCTTGCCTTTGTGGGAATGAGCTAAATAGCAGAGAATTTAACAGAAAGCCCCTCACACACAGGCTCAGGAGGCCTCCAAGGTGTACTGGGTTCACATCCAAATAACAGCGAACGTGAAATTGAACTGAATCTGTCTGCTCGGCTGGGTATTCAGTCAAATCCTGGACCGTGGCGTGGCTGTCAGCTCACAAAAAGAATTATAGCAGTGCAGCATGAGGCAGCCTGAAACGCACCAGCATCTCTCCATATACCCAATTTGCTGAAATGATGCACGTTTTATGATTTTATGAATGTAATGGAAGACACGGATACTATAGCTGCAATTGTTATCTTGCCTTTTATTTTTTGCTTTTATGATGTGAAAGATTTAATGTCAAACAGGTTATGTCTTTATGCTGTCTTGCCTTTAGAGATTATTTAGAGAGGCAGAGGCTTTTTGATCTGTATAGGTCACACCTAGCCAAGTTTTTCGCCATCAGTAAAGCTTTCTCCTGTAATCCTCTGCCTGAGCTCAGGAACACTCCTGTCTTCCATTCTGGCAGGAAGCAGCCGAGATGGGTGCTAATAGCCTGGGGAAATGGGCCAAGGCCTCTTTTGTTGTCAGAGTTGTCGTCTCTCTTTTATTCACCATGTGTCGGGCCTCTGAGAGGCGTAGAGTGCAGCAGGGTCTGGGCAGCGTGTTTGTGGAGAGAGACCACTGGAGTGTATCTGAGGGGAGAGGTTAGTGGTGTGTATCTGCAGACAGAGGTTAGTGGAGTGGATTTAAGGAGAAACGTTACGGAAGCACTCAAACAGCGGAAGCGTGTGTTTTGGGTACGCCAATGCAGCGGCATGTGGACAATAGTTGGACAGTTGATGTTCGTTCAACCCTGGCAATTATGTCCATTCACCTCATCAACTGTAGGGCTGCAGCTATTGGTCAAATGCTGACTATGAAAGGGATTTTTATTATTTATGGGTATTTGTCATTGTTAAATGTATTTGTAATTGTGTCTCATTATTAAATGTATTTGTTTACGACCACTGAAAACATTATAGTCCTAAGAGCAGGCGTGACGACTGAGTGACAGCAATGTCCAGATGTCCAGAAGGATAATATTTATTTTGATTACAAATTAAGAAAATTGCACTAGGTGCATCTCTTACACATAGCCTTGCTGCCTACATGACCTTTTGTGCACTCAATGGATCCCAGCTCTTCCATCACACTGGATTCAACATGGTTGTTGTTTGTCACTTTGAAATCTGATTGGGTTTGGATCTGATTTGAAAAAAATTAGATTAGGTTTTTTTTTTTTTTTTGCTGTCCAGACCATCAGAAATCAATGGATTTGGGTTGGCGGTCTGAACATAGCCCTAGAGGCAAGTGTGTTGGATCTGAACTCTCTGAGGTAGTAAATCTTGAGCAGCTGGATAGGACAGCTCTTCTCTAAACTGTTCTGTTACACTTTGGGATTCCAACAGGCTGTAAAGCGCTACAGGAAGCAGATGGCAATGATATAACTTCTACTGTTTTCTTGCAGCATTAAAGAAGAAATCAGAATAGTAACTGGTCGTGCATTTAGAACTTGAAACGAGAGGCTTAATATGTAGATTAGTTGGTTAATCAAACAATAATGAATAGATGAATCAGTTGTGGGAATAATGATTAGTTGTTGCTCTGATTAAATGGAAAGTGTCTGCAAGCTAGCATGCAGTACTTCATGTAGAAAGAAGGGTTGAAATGAGCAGTGACATACAAGGCCCTTCTCGGTGCTGCTTTAACATGTTGGAGATCCTGTCACTTAATTTGCCAGAACTAATCCCATCTCTACTCTTTGAGCCCGATTGAGCTGGTTGCTGTTTTGATGCTGATTGGTGATGGTGTTGTCAATGGCCTACTGTCACCCTGAAAGCTTGGATCTGTTCAGATAAAGGTGTTTGCTGATGAGCATGAAATGGCTGATGTGTGATTTTTTATTTTTTTTTTTTCCCATGGCTTCTGTCTGTCCCACCAGGAGGAGCTCCCTCCTCCCTCTTCCAGCAGCACTGCTTTAATTGAAACATCAATGAGGAAAGCCAGCAGATTCAAATGCTCGGAGTTGTAATGTGGGCTGAGGGTGCCTTCTGGCTAGTATTGCGACCCACTTTTACTTCCCTCAGGGCTTGCTTTATTAAATCCCTTTTGATATGTCCAGACACTAATGAGGCTGTGTAATGTATTAAATAGTAATGTGCTTTACGTTTTTCTGCCTTTCTTTGTTGTCTTCTGTGATACAACTATGAATCTGGATTTCTGCTTCATCTGTCTGCTGCTTCTGTAGCATACAGTCAGTATAGTACAGATCCTAATGGACAGATTGACTCAACACAATATGAATAGAATCTAATGGGCAGGTGCTTTAAGTGCATGAATTCCAAGCTTATTTTGAGTCAGGTTTTGTATTAATTTACTAAAGTACTGGGAAATGTGTTAAGATGATCATTGAAATCTACCATATGATAAAGACACGACAGACAGAGAAGGCTGACAAAGTGTTCCATTGAATATCTTAAGGAGGAACAGGCTGCCATGCTGCCGTACTTCAGTCTAAATTCACAGTGAACTGTCACATGACTGTTTTCTGTGCCACATCTCTCAATTCCTCTCCTCTCTTCTCCCCCATCTCCTCTCCTTCTCCCTCGCCCACTCCCTCTCTTCTCCCTACAGGCATTTGATGTGACATGAAGCTTTTTCCCTGCACACATCTTGTAAAAGCAGACCGGCTGTGTACACAGTGTATCTTCTTTCCGCTGTTGTTTTTCTACTGTTCTGCACTCTGGTGTTTGTTCTCTGTCCCTACAGTATCTTATATTACGGATATTATACATAGTTTTTATTAGTGTTTGGCATGTAGTAATTATTTTGTCATCACTGGTTGGGAGATATATATGGTTATTTATATCTATATTGGGATAGAAACAGAATGTCATTGTTAAAACTCATTTATATCGAGTTTTAAAGATTTTAAATAATGTTCTGTTTGAATCTTCTAGAAACCTATTTCTGCTCCCTCAGTCTGCTCTGTCTCTGTTTGAAGCTCCTTGTTTGCTTGGCTCTGCCCCCTGCTCTTAGCTCCTCCTGTACTCTGCTCACTCTCTCTGCCCCATTCTCATTCTCATACACACACCATGGAGGGGGTAAGAGAGAGACCTCTGGCTTGAGGAAGACATCAGCAACCAATTACTCACAGTGTACTTTCAACCTGGGAATGATGGTCTACCTGGAGAACTACATCAGGCCCTAGGGGTGGTTCATCTAGGACAGACTGCCAGTTCATATCTGGGCATACATTTAAACTTGTTCAGCATGATATCTGAAAGTAAACAATAAACAATATACAACCCAACTGTGAAGAACAGAAATGTGACAATTCTAACAGATCCCACTTTTCTTATGATCAGTTTTCTGTATGTGTCCTGGTCTTCATGTTTCAGGGGCTGGTCTGGGTATTTATATTTATCTCCTAGCAGGCAGAAGTTTGGCTGTGTTTGGGCTCTGGCTCTGACTGCACTGGGCCTTCTCACTGGCTGCTCTGTTTTTGAAGGTGATGCTTCTGAACGTCTTGCTGTGAAAGAGCACCTTTGTGGTTCTTGCTCTAGACCGTTGGCTCAGGAATCTTGGAACAGGTTCAGGAACTCTGGCAGATTCAGGAGATTAGTGGAGCATGGTGGGACCCCTGATAAATGACACCAAACACCCTCACGCACACGCACACGCACACACACACACACACACACACACACACACACACACACACACACACACACACACACACGTCACAGTCTGTCTGCCATGGTTTCTCTCTCTCTCCCTCTCCCTCTCTTTCTCTCTCTCTCTCTCTCTCCCTCCCACAAAGATTCCATTCAGCACAAGGCTTGGTGGTACTAATCTTAACACAAAGGCGGTATGACAGATAGCATCTAAATAACTTGAATTAACTGTATTGGTCCTCCTGGTGTGAGTGGATTATGTTGCTGTGTGTGTGTGTGTGTGTGTGTGTGTGTGTGTGTGTGTGTGTGTGTGTGTGTGTGTGTGTGTGTGTACAAATATCGCTCTGTGTTTTGATCGTTGTGTGAGATGTTGAGATCGGTACTTAATAAGCCATGAGTAGATGGCCGCTGCTGAGCATTGGGAGGTGTTTGGCCTTGGGGTTTTAGGCACTCAAGTGGAATATCCGGTTCAGTGCCGATTTGGAAATTGTCTTCCGAGCCTTCTCTTGGTATGGAGTAGCTAACCTTTTAAGCTGCTGGCAGTGTTTGGCAGCCAGCATTGCTTCAGGCTTGATGGGTTACTGGTTAAAAAATTCATAGCATTTGCTACATTTGCTGTGTAGCTTGCAAAAACCACAAATTTTAAGGAGCAGCCTGCTTTATAATTAAATTAGGATTTCGTGTATATAAGGTTGACTCGTCTTACTACGAAAACAGAGGAGTGCGTGTGTTAGGATGGGTGAGTGTGACGATACATTCCTCTGTGTGTCTGTCTGTGTACAAGTGCCATTGCACATGCTCAAATGAACAGATGGAACGATTAAGTGTCCATTTAAAGGGGTGGGTAGATGAAGGAAGGCCAGGCTCATCTTACTGTGAATGAAGGAGAGCTGTTGGTTGTTCAGAAGATCCAGTTAATTCTCTTCTGCTCTACACTCTTGTGTTTTATTATTCTGTATATATTGTAGCGGTGTGATCACTGATATATCGCAGAGTTGAACAAACCACGATTCACAAATACACTAACTAGATGTGGCTGCATAGATTTTGAGCCAAATCAACAAAGACTACTGTGTAAGTTATGCTGTCACACCGTGTTAGCTAAAGGAGGAAACCCGAGAAGCCTTTTTAACCATGCGAGAACTCTGTATGTGCTCACACAAAACCTTCTAGTGTATAAGAACCTGGTTGTATTTGCATTACATGTGTAGAAGTTCTATTATGGTTTATGATATTGTAATAATGTAAACAAAATATATGCTACCTTTTAAAATCACATTTTATGAGAAACGTCATAGTTTCAATGAATGAGTCACATTGCTTACTGGATTGTCTTACAGTTTTGCAGTCATTTTAATCTTTACATTCATACATTGATAAACCATAACATAATGACCACCTTCTTGTTTCTACATTCAGTGTCCATTTTATCAGCCTTTCGTACCATCCTGAAGCACTTTATATTTCTATAATGACATACTGCAGTTCATCTGTCCATCTGCATCCTTTTTAGCCTCCTTTTACGCTGTCCTTTAATGATCAGGATTCCACAAGACCACCACAGAACAGTTACCTTGGTAGTGGGTCATTCTCAGCACTGCAATTAGTCTGATACAATGGTGGTGTGTTGCACTGGTATGATTGGATCAGACACAGCAGTGCTGCTGGAGTGTTTAAACATCATGTCCACTTTATTTGACACTCCCATCAAGTTGTTCCACCTTGTACATGTAAAGTCAGAGACAGAAGCTCATCTGCTTATGCACAGTTTGTGTTGGTCATCTGCTAGTCCTTCATCAGTACTTACAGTACACTGCCCACAGGATGCTGTTGGCTGGATATTTTTGGTTGGTCAATGGTTGGATTATTCTAAGTCCAACAGTGACACTTAGGGGCTTAAACACTCCAGCAGCACTGTTTTGTGTGAGCCACTCGTACCAGTGCAACACACTAACGCAACACCTCCATATCAGTGTCACTGCAGTGCAGAGAATGATCCATCACTGAAGATCAGAGTGAAAGGAGGCTAACAAAGGATGCAGAGAAAGAGATGGACTACAGTCAGTAAATACAGAGATATAAAGTGCTCCGGTATGATAAGAAAAAATTGGACAGTGAATGTAGAAACATCACGTTACATTCATGTTCAGTTTTTCCTGTCGCCTATTATCAGAAAATAAAATTAAATTCATATTAACCTTTCCTATTATAGTCTAGAAGAATCCTCCTTTCTGTAGTAACTAATCTTATTTATGTTATCTGATCTGGCCAGCCTTGTTGCTAACAATTGTAAGCTGTTTTCCTCAAGTGTGTGTGTTCCGAAGGGAGTTTTACGTCTCCCTGGAGAAATGAAGTAGACCTAATTGACCTTTAACCTGAAGTCTGCCTTTACTCTGGTGGTGTCATGGTATCTTTCCCGGTTGCTGTGGTAACCATGGTTCAGAGAGAGGCAGTGAGGACAAGTGAGGAGGAGGGTGTGTTCACACCATGGCCATCAATGCAGCGTACTGTGCTGTCTTTGAGAAGAAAGTACCTAGGCAATATGCTCCTGCACTATAAAACAGTATTCTGTTAATACATTCTGCATTCATTCATTCAGTTACTGTATTAGATTTGCTTAGAACCACATGTCACTTAGTACAAATGAATCAAACACACTCTTCTACAGAGCTATACATCTCAGCCTAGAGCCATTGAAGAACATTTATTTTAGGAGTAAAACTGTACACTGTAAAAAGAACAATATCCTCAAGGAGCTTTTGCATGTTATTCAGTTTGAAAATGTGGAAGAACCTCTTAAGGTTCTTAAGAATCTGCAACTAAAGATCAAGGTTCCTTGAAGAAAGATATTTTTCTGCTGTTTCAAATTGAAGAACCTCCTAAAATTCCTTCATGATCTTATACTTTTTATAGTATATGTCCAGGCCAAAAAAAACATTTATTAACCTCTATTTTGGAAATCTTAAAAATAGGAGTGCTGTGAATTTTCAATTTCTATTTAGAGTCAATCTGTACATCAGAGCCAAGAACTCTGGAGCTGGAAATTCAAATCTTACAATAGTAACATTAGGTAGCATTTATTGAAGGGTGGATGTCCAAGCAAACAACTAATTAGGGACATTTAGGACTTCCTTGAAGAACCTTGTGATTTCTTTAATGAAAAAATAACCATTTTTATTTTAAGAGTAGAACTGCATGTCTTTCCCAAGAACCATATACTCAAGACAAGTTGTTTATGAACCACTTTGAATCCCCAAAGAACCTTGCCATGGGTGGTTCTGGAAACAGCCATTTTTCCATTTCCGTGTGATCATGATGAGCCACATCCACCTGCACATAAACCAAAGGTTGTGTAGGAATTATAGATCTTTCCTTGACATGGACAGTTAAGCCAAGACTGTAAGAGACCCTTAGAACGTACTGTGTGTTTGAACTCTAACTTTCTGAACATCAGTTGGGATAGTGTGAGGGTATGTAAGTATTTGAAAGGATATAGATTTTCTGGTTCATGCAGTTCCACTGCAGGTACTCAGGTTCTGCTCACCCTTCCCCCAGTTCATCATAATTTACTCCATTATTCATTACATAGCCCATTAGGCTCCTTGCACACCTCCACCTCAAGATTTTTTCCAAATGGTTCTGGACCCGTCTGCACTCAGCGAGAGCTCAGATGGCAAACACGGAGTGCTCGGGAATGTCTCTGAGACACAGTGGAGTCAGACTGCATCTCTTTTTCCCCCCTGAGGCTGTGGCTGTATTTCCACTACCTGGGGCATGTGATCCAGCCAGCATGAACAGAATCCTCCAGTTCAAATCAATAACTGCACTATCTGCTTTACCTCAGACCCAACCTGGCCGGTCAGATTGGAGGAGGAGCTGATCAGAGACCTAAAGCTGGTTGTAATGGAGCAGGAGACTTGTAGAGGAATTGATTATGGAGGGGGGGATGGGTTCTTCTCAGATGGTGTGTGTGTGTGAGGGAAGCCTCAGGTTTGTTTTGAAACTGCCCATAGTGAGTGAAACATGAGCTCTGCAGTAAATCATTAGTCTCAGCATTAGTGTCTGCTTTTCTCCATTGATGTTGAAAAGCTCATCTTCGACCCGCTGAGATAAAGGAGAGAGTGAAGGCTAAATGCTGCTTACGTACGGTGTTGCGTTACTTACTAACTCATCCTAATGGAAGCATGTGTAAGATTTACTGTTGACTGAGGTTAACAGATGGGTGAAGGGTCTGAGGTTTCATATGAGATGTGAATAAGAGCCTGTTGTCAGTCTTGGGTCTTTAATAAATTCATGGCAGCCAGGCTGTTTTTTTTGTTTGTTTGTTTTTTTGCTGTATGTCTTTTTGGTGTCTTGAATGGTGCCATTGTCCGTCTTTATGTTGCTCTTCATGTATCAGTATTTCTAATCCGTTAGTGTGAGAATTTTCACTTTCCCTGAAGCCAGCAGCTTTTCTACGTACCTGAGATGCTTTGACAAGGGAGTAATCTTGTCCTTGGGGCAGGATTAGTTTGTGTGCCTCTGAATGCATTTTACATGTATTCATTTGAACTTCCTGTGTGTAGGGCTGCAAATTATGATTATCACTATGATTTGATTCATCTAGCAGCTGTTTTTATATGTGAACACAATCGGCCATGTCTTCATCTATGTTCTGTGCCATGTTAGTCATTCCAATATCCTGTCCACATTTCCACAGTTGAGTTATTATTAACATGAAACTGATGTTCATTATTAAAGTAATGCAGTTATGACTCGAACTGAAACAGGTCTACATACAGGATTTAGTAACATTATGTGAGAATTGGTATTTTGCAACCAGGGATATAAATTGTGCTTTGAGACCCCCCCCTTTGGTTAGCATTACACATGCATTTGTTGATGAGCTGAAGGATGCACCTGACAAAGAAAACATCCAAAGTGAAACTAAAATTGCCCTAAACTTTAACCTAAAATTGGATCCCACTGACACAAAGTAAGACGAGGTTGACATGCTGGCCAACAGGTATCCAGTATCAGTGTTAGAGTGTTGAAAGCCAAGAACGCCTGCAAATCAATTGTGGATTTTAAACACAAATTAAATGTGATGCTGTACCACATTTAAAAACGTGTGACGGTGGGGACATAAGGTAATATAAGTGTTCACATTCTGGGGACATCAAATCAAAGCTACACTCTGAACACAAATGTGTAGGAAAGGGTTTGCTGACTCATAACTATAGTGAAACTCTGTAGAACCATCTAGAAAAGTATTTACTTCAATATGAAGAACCATAAGATTTTAAACAGACCAAAACATTTTGTGTAGTAATGAGACTCACAATGCATTTTGGTCCACATTCAAGTCATGTACTAAGCTACACAGTTTAGTATAAATCACGAGTGTGTTGTGGGAGATAATAGTGCCCTCAAAATCATGTTCGAATTCTACTTTATGATTCGCACACTCCAGGAAAAATGGCAGACATTCTCATTACTGCCCTAAAATGTAAATAAATATTTCAGTCACAGACTGTGATGCGTAAGCAAAATTGATTAATAGTGATTAATGTTGCTCATGCTGTCCCTCTCTGAATTCCACTCTACATCTTTTCCTTTGTCACTATCAAATATTTTACAGATGCTATAGATTAAGCCCTGTTGATTGTCTAGAGTTTGTGTGTGTATGTGCAGCTTCTCCCCATAGCCCTTGGACGCTGAGGGGAAAGGGAGCAGGGAGGCAGGAATTAACACCTCCCCTTCTCTACACCCCCCCCCCCCCCCCACTGCCTAATCCCCTTCTAAATAGGCCACCGTGTCTATTTTACAGCCAATAAAGCAATGTGTCTTAGACCTGCCAGAGAGCGGGTCTGTGTCAGAGAGATGACTGTGGGTTATTACTGTGGCAGGGGTTCAGTACCAGGGGGGTGGTCCCATGGGGGGAGAACAAAAACTATTCATATCTCATCCATTTCCTGCATGCCCCTGTGAACCGGGCAGTTTTGTAGAGAGTGCTGCCTCCTATTCCCATCGCTATTTCTCTTAAGAGACACAGCAAGAGCTGAAAGCAAATGGGTTGACCCTGATTTTGGTGCCCTGTAGGATAGAAATGAATGTTCTGTATTCTGTGATTAGATCAGTCACCTTAATCCATTTGCCTTTCTCTGTCTGTCCCTGTATGCAAAGATCCAATTTGTACAAGCTTTTGTTGAGAATTGAAGATTCTACTGCATCTAACTTGGAACATGTCCCTGGTGTAGTGTTTTATTTTCCTCCTCACCTTCTGAAGGGCAAACGTTCTTCCAAGTAACCACCATCAGTGTGTTTCAGCCACTCAAGTGTGACTGATCATACAAAAACATGGGGTTTATTTTGACTGAGCTTATTTAACTGTATACATTCGGTTGACCTATACATGCTCAACAATATTAAAGAACTGAGAGAAATGTACACCTGGCCTGACTTAAATTGTCACATAAAAACACCATATTCTTACTGTTAAATTATTTACAGTTGACTGAATATATAGGACCTTGTGAAATCCAGATTTCAGTATTGAGTTTATTTCTGATTTTCTTTATTTCTTCAGATTTCTGAGGTGTTTGGTTTTTCCTTCAAACAAAAAATCTCATTGTGGGAATCATAAGGCCCTTTTTTATTAAGTTAATCTAAATTTGTAGTCTTTTCAATGTTTTATGTTCACCAAAATCCCCCTGTAAACGTAACATTGTTTTATTTAGAATTGTAATAATATTGAATATTGGTCATTAAGATCCAAAGTATGAAACTAACCAGACTCTCTATCTCTCCCCCCCCCCCAATGTCTCTGTCCCTGTCTCTGATGTCCCTGCCATTGGTGCTCCTGTCTTTCACACACATCATCCTGTCTCTCAGGTAAGTTACATGAATAACTTACATGCATCACACACACACACACACACACACACACACACACACACACACACACACACACACACACACACACACACACTTATTTATACTTGTGTGACCAGTTTCTTGAATCGTTGGTGGCTGACTGAGGTAGGTGTTGGAATCATGTTGATAAGTTGACGTGACAACTGCACTTCCTTCACCTGCTCTCTCCAGACACTCTGCTCATTAAGAGCTGCATAATGACAGGGATTACATGCTGCCAGTAGTTAGTGTCTGTTAGCATTAGTGGTCTCAGAATTGATACAAGCCTTTACCTGCCTGAAAGCTGCGTTCATGAATAGGCTCCAGCAGGAAGAGCTGTGCAAGCTAAACAAGTGGTAGGGTCTGACTGGTTTGTGGCTGGGCCAGCAGTACAATGCTTGATTGACATCAGAGGGGTCTGTGTGGATTGTTTTTCTCAACACTTCACTGAAATATCTCTGTCACACACACACACACACACACACACACACACACACACACACACACACACACACACACACACACACAGAATCCGGGGACAGGAAGTGTGCAGCTGTATGTAGTGTGAAAGAGCTGGTGAAATGCAGAGAGGGCTGTGTGGCTAATTAGCTGCCAGCATGGGGCATAGATTCACCAATAAGGAACTCGCTCTGCTCCTTTTTTCCGGCCTTCCGTCTTTCTTTCATTGTTTTTGCTCTTTCCTTCTGTCCGAAAAGAACCTTTGTGGCTATAGCTGCCCTGCAGCTCTCATTAGTGACTTGCATATGTGTGACTGTGTGTATTTTACTCACTTTGTGGTCTTTTGTTATCTTCTCAGAGTCGTTGGGACTTATTGGAAACTCACAAATGAGTTTAATTTAAAAGACTTAATTTGTAATCCCTAATAATGAGGTTTATCAATGTCTCTTTAAACCTGACCATAAGACCATAATGCATTCTCTTTTTCTTTTTTCTTTTTATCCCAATTTTCCAACCAGTTTGAAAGTGCTTATCCCAACCCTGTTAGAATTTAGGATGGTGAACAAGCACATGCTTCCTCTGATGTGAAGTCAGTCACCACCTCTTTTCGAACTGGTGTCATTGCATCATTTATAGACACCCATATTTGTTTAAGGCAAGTGCCAGGTCCCCATCTCTGATATAGTGTTGATGTGGGGAGAGAGCGTCATTTACTCACCCTGAGAGAGCATGGCCAGTTTTGCTCATTCAGACGCTGATGGCAAGCAGCATGTTCTGGGATTCGAGAAGCTTTTGCTTTTAAAAGAAACATGCAACAATGGTTTTTCTTGATGGTAGGAACTGATAATGTCCACATGATGCTGATACTAATAACCAAAGTTTACTTTTTTAAAGGGTTCAAATAAGAAATATAGTTAGTTTAAACAGACTAAATCATTTTAAATAGCCCCAAAGAAAATTAAGCTTTAAAATGCCTATAAACATTCATATTTACATGTGTCTGATATATGTCTGAACATTTGTAGACAGCTGCTCATCCAACATTTTTTGAACATGTTAATAGTAGATTTGTCCCGTTTTTGCTGCATTACCAACCTCAACTTTTCTGGGAAGGCTTTACATTACACTTGGAATGTTGCTCTGAGGATTTGATTGCATTCAGTCACAGAGCATTAGTGAGCTCAGATACTCATGCTGTATTTAAAAATAAAGGTGCTACAATAGGTTCTTTGAGTGATGCCATAGAAGAACCACTTTTGGTTCCCCAAGCATCAGTATTAATATGGGTGCTGAGAATTATTTAAGGTTTTTTAAGAACCTTTTGTTGATGTAAAGGTTCTTTACCAATTGAAAGGTGTGTGTGTCATTACAGACATTGTTGAACCAAAAGCATCTTTGGCATCACTGAAATAACCTTGTGTAGCAGCTTTATTTTTGAGCGTGTACTCACAACTCATTCCACAGGTATTAAGTATAGCTCTGTCAATTCAAAGATTACACTTGGTACTGGACTTGGTGGCTGTCAGCTCACGTGCAGTTGCTCCAGAAGTCTCAGTTTAATAGC
The DNA here is from genome assembly GCA_034509495.1 of Acestrorhynchus altus. Classification (NCBI taxonomy): domain Eukaryota; kingdom Metazoa; phylum Chordata; class Actinopteri; order Characiformes; family Acestrorhynchidae; genus Acestrorhynchus; species Acestrorhynchus altus. The sequence continues at coordinate 26,603,623 of CM067506.1, forward strand.
AGTGTTTTTCTATGGAGATTTAAACTCTGTGTAATTAAATGTCAACAGTGGGTGCAGATTAAAGAAGCTAAATGCACTAATAAGGAGTATCTGGCTATTTTAACAGGTTTTTTAAACAGTGGCCCAATGTAGTGTTAGCCTTGCACAAAGATTTTAATTGGTAAAACACTAGACTGAGTACGTGTAGAACCCATACATCATTATTATCTTTCCACCTTTGGAATTACACCCCCTAACTACAATTGATAACTTGGCACTCAATTTGTGCAAATGCTTAAATGGGGATCCAGATATCATAATTACTGGCTGCAGTTTGAATATCAGCTTGAACATAATTAAAATCTCTCATTACACATCCACTCTTATACGTAGCATGCAGAAAACCGGACTACTGAACATTATTCCTTGTGGTCCCTCTAACATCTGCTTGAGGCTAAAGCAAATCTCTTCCCACTCTGTTCAGCCTAATACCGATGTTCAGAGTAACTGTGGAGAAGAGATTCAGACACCTTACACGGATCTCTTCAGAGGAATCTTCCATTAGTGCCAGGCAGAAGATTGCTGAGCCTGTAAATCAAGTCTGTAAAACAGAGGAGTAAAGGCTGAATTAGTGAAGAAATAACACAAACGCACAAACCTGTGGAAATGCTGGTCATACCTATTCACATTCAGTAACTGATCAGTAAGTTTCACCTACACTCAGATATTGTGTATATTGTGTAGAATCCATATATGTTAAATGTATTCTACACAATCCTTGTAGGGGAGACTTGGAAGTATGTTCACCAGATGTGCACAGATTTCCAAGTGCAGGCTGTTTCTTTGTCTGCACCCCCACTAACCACACACACACACGCGCACGCACACACACACACACACACACCAACACACACACCGACACACACACAGACACACACTGCTGCCATGGGGGTTCTGTTTATGGAGATCTGAATAGATCCTGAAAAAGTTAACTCTTTAATGCCAAGAATCTTTATGCCTATTTCTAAGATGCTAGGATGGACCAATATGGGAAAGAGGCCAATACTAATATCCAAAATGTGATTATAGTCATGTGGGTATAAAAATATAAAAATATTTAACATTGATATTTAATCTTCATTTTAACAATATTGGGGAATTGATATAATATACTGTAACAAAACACATAAAACTAAAGAAATGTTTTTAAGCAAGACTAGTAAAATCTAATTAATTGAAATGCACTGGTCTTGTGAGGAAACACAAGACACCCTATGCCCTAATAGTTGGTATTTCCCTCTTTGCCTGAAATAGCCTCATTTTAATCATTAAGCAGTTAATTCTATTAGCTGTGTATGTGAGATTTTTAAGGGTTTCTTGCATGCAAATCACCCCACAGCCTTTACGATTAAGATTCAGGCTTCGACTTTGCCATTCCAGAGCTCTTGATTCTTTTGATCCATTCCTTGGTGGACTTACTGGAATGTTTTGGGTCATTGTCATGTTACATGGTCCATGTCTGGTTTTAGTTTTTGGACAGATGATCAAACACCCTTTGATACAATAGAAAGCAGTAAATTAAATGACACCAGTTGTACAATAAATATATCATCAATTTTAGGTTAGTGACAGTTGTCAAATCTTAGCATTTGCCCTCTAAGATTATATAATCAGCATATGTTGATTCTTAGATTAGATATACATACATTCCTACCTATTAATCCAGTTTTCAGTTTTTATACGGGGATGTATTAATGCTGTTGTTAGATTTATTAATAGATGTAAAAAACACAACCTAACAAAGCTGAAAATGTATGTATTATCTATTAACTTCTCTGGTAGTGAATCAGTTGTGGGTTATTAATGGGAGGTTAAAGGGAGCCATTATAGATATGATGGATAATATAGTTTACTGCAGCAGATAAAATAGAGTTAATACATCATTGCTTTCTTTTGGATGAGATTTCTTACCATATCACTGCTAGGTTTTGTATTCATTACTCTGCATGATTGCAGATGTACTCCCGATATTTTCTCCAGATATTTATTTAAGAGAAGATCTAAAGGTTTTATCTGCTCTGTTACTTATTCCTTTGCACACAAACTCAGTCTGCTATAGTTCAGGCCAACACATGAATTATATTGTGTCAACATATCAAAACCTTACTTTGACATCGGCTGGATTATCTACCAGTGACACGACTTCCCTGCATTACGTTACATGTCCAGCTATAAGCCTAAGAACATGTACTGTTGTATACATGAGTTTGGTTCATAAAATTCAGTTCAGTGCAGGGGGATAAAAAGGCGTTATCTATATACAGAACACAACGCAAGATTCTGGCAATCATGCAAGGTTACCGTGTTTCATGTTGGCAGTAATTTAATCTCCCTCTTCCTGTAGAAAAGGGTCTGGAATGTTTTCTTTCCTTTTAATAGGCATTGCTGGATATGTGAACTGGTCGTACCTTTGCTTTGTTGTCAGTAGTGTCTGCTAGAGCTGTTATCTGAGAGTGTGAGGGACTGTTGCAAGGTGAGCGGATGTGTACTGAAGGTCTTGTAAAGCAATCTTGTTTGCACTTAAATTGACTTCCTCCAAATATCCAGAGTTTATTTCCCTTCATACAGCACGGGCTATCAGTCAGACCTCCGTTTCATTCTGGAAAGTCATTTTAAGTTTGTTGGTTTTCATATGTTCTTCTAGATTAGAAGAATGATTAGTGTAAGTAGATTGAAAACACCCCTTTCTCTGTTCATGTTCACGTTCAGATAGGGGACTCCACAGTCCACAGAACCTCCTCTGGCTGGTTTATATCACTGTAACAGCTTATAGACATGTAGCTGAGAATAGCATACCTTATCTTGGCTTTGTTTTAGCACTGAGGACACGTGGTGTGGAGGTTTGTGATGTGTCACTTCCATGTTCTGAACTCTCATTCAACTATGCCGAGAAAAATACAGTTTTCCATTACAGCCTTTGGTATTTTTTGTGTGTTGCTATGTCGCAATCTGGAATAAAAATGGATTATTTGAGAGTTTCATATTTCATTTACAGAACATGCCTACAACTTTCAACATTTGATTTCTTTTTTTATTGTGAAGCAAACAACAAATAGGACAAAATAACAGAAAACTTCAGTGTGAGTAACTGTTCATTCCCCTAAAGTCAGTACTTTGTAGAGCCCCTGTTTGTAGCAGTTACAGATGGAAGTTGCTTTGGATAAGTCTCTATGAGCTTGCCACATCATGCCACTGTGCTTTTTGCCCATTCCTCAAGGCAAAACTACCCCAGCTCCTTTACATTAGAAGATTCTTTAAGTCTGACCAGATTTGATTCTCAATTGGATTAAAGTCTGGGCTTTGACTAGGCCATTCCAATACATTTACACATTTTCCCTTAAACCACTCAAGTGTTGATTTAGCAGTATGCTTTGGGTCATTGTCCTGTTGGAAGGTGAACCTTTGTCCTAGACTCAAATCACTGACAGACTGATACAGATTTTTGCTCAAGAATATCCCTGTATTTAGCACATCCATCCCACCAATTGTACTTTTTAACAACTTTGTCCCTGACTTGTTTGGGGATCCCCTTCGTGGTTAGAGGTGCCTCTGGCTTAATTGTGTTGCATCCTCTGGGGCCTTTGTGAAAAGTTGTGCGTATACTGACAGATCATGTGACACTTAGATTGCACCTAGGTGGACATTTCATCAAGCATGTGACTCCTGACAGTAACTGGTTGCACCAGAACTATTTAGGGACTTCATAGAAAAGAGGGCCAATACTTATGTGCATGCAAATGTTCATTTTTTGTTTCCAATTTTTCTAAGTATATATTTTTTTATTTCACTTCACCAACTTATAGTATTTTAGGTTGTATGTTGGAATGAAACAAAGTAGGTAAAAAAGGCAAGGGGTGAACACTTTTGCAAGGTACTGTAGCTCTGCTAACAGCAGCACTTAAACAATCTAATTTAGATTACTTGTCATAATTTCCTAGTTTGTGTGAGATCAGGTTATTATTATTCCAGACGAACCTTTTTCTCCTCTGTTGTCAATCACGCCTACAGAAATAGAGTGGACTCATTTACAGTCTCCATCAATTATTCATGGTTAACTTGTTCCGTCTGCGAAGAAAGACATGAATTCAGTCGGGCACAATAATAGGAGAAACAGTACCAGGGGAGCGTTTGCTTTGTATCTGGCATACAGTAAATTTTGTGTGCACCAATGATGAAGATCAGGACTGTTCGAGATAGCGAAGATTTCTCAACTCATAACAGAAACAGAGCTGTTCAGGAGCTGCTATGCTTTACAGCTTCTGACTCTCAGAATGTCCCGTTCAACTCATTTAACTTATTGCACACAGGTTACATCAGCCAGCGTAATAAATGATTGTATGTTTTATCATTCGACACTGATTGAATTTCGGAGGAAAATGACAGATATATTAAAAATTGCTCCACCAGTCCTCTCTTTCTCATAACCCACCACTCTCCCTCCCTCCTGCATTGCTCCACGTAGGGAAAACAGACCACCTGCTAAGCCTTAAAATATGACGGCACTTCTCCTCACAGTCAGCAATGTTAATTAAAAGTTAATGCAGCCTAATTAGAATAATTTCTCTAACAGAAAAGCAGGAATGTTGTGTGTGTGTGTGTGTGGTGAAGCAGGGCTCATGCTCATGCATAATGAATTGCTATCATGTCAATTCTTATTTCAATGACACGTGACCACCAAAACCCCATCATTCATCTCTTGTTGTGTGGATGGAATTGTGTGAACGCTTTAATTGGGCTTAATTGACTGCCAGCAAATTGCTCTTGTCTGTTGTCTGCTCTGTTGTTGTATCCATTTGCTGTCTTACATCTCATTAATATTCTCTATCCCTGATGGGAAATGCATTAAGAGGTCTGTACAGATTCTTCCTACAATAGTATTTCCAGTATTCGGAGAGTGGAAGGATAGTAAACTGACCAATTCTGTTCTTAAGAAAATTCAAAATAAACAGAGTCAGCATGATGCCTCTGTATATTTTCCTGATATTAATGTTGACCAATACTGTTTTTTTCCCTTCAAGAACTAGTCCAACACTACCTCACATGAAGAAATACAGAGCTAACAGCATGACTCTGCACAGTGTGTGATATTTCTGCCTGGATGTGTTACAGGATTCAATGGCATTCATTCATTCTTTTCTCCCTCTAATATTGGATCCAGCCGTTTCTGTTGATGTTGGCTGGATACCAATATGAGTTTTCCCCTGTTTTCATTGCCAATTTAGCCCCCTACATAGATTCCCCTCTACCACACACTGATGATACTACCAGTGCTCAGATGGTGAAAGCTACTAATGCAATTTTTGGACAGCTAAACATACTTGGAGGAGAATAGTAAGGCTGTATTTACATTACCAGGATGAAGAGATTCTCATCTTTTTTTTGTGCCTAATGTGACCCTGATCTGATTTTTTCAGGGCTGTGTGAAAGTTAAATCCAATCTTTTCAAATCGGATTTGAACCACTTCCATATGTTGTCATAGATTGGATACCTATCTGATTTGTGCTCGTGCAACATGCATGAAATTTTTTTGAGTGCATATATGCCCATAACTCTGATGGATGCCAGAGTCCCAATTTGAATGAAGAGAGACCACAGTACTTGAAACTGAAGGTCAGATAACTGTTTCAGAAACATTTTTCATAAAATCTAATGTTGAGTTTTAAACATCCTGTAATTTCAACCAGTGATTAGTTTTCTCATTTATACTGCCTCTGCTGATGCAACATCGGCATGTGCATGCATCCCGTTTTAGAGACAGATTAATTCACATACAGGTCACTTATTTTTACGAGTGCTGATTGAAAAGATGGCCCAGTCCAATCTGAGCAAAAAATTGAATAATGAGCTTTGTGATGTGAACAGAGACTAAGAGGCTTTGTGATGGATCACAATTGGGTCACGCAAACCACATTGGGAGGTGACCTGAGATTGTTTTATGCCACATTTAACAGAAGTGTGAATTGATTGGGGTTTTCTTTGGTATCTGTATAACATGTTAACACGAGCAAGTTTAAGGATACTGGATTTTCTCTTTCTCCACTGTGCTATTATCTTGCTCTCTGTTGTCTTTACATTCACATTTATGGCATTTGGCAGAGGATCCAGAACAACTTACAAAAGTGCTTTGCTGTTCACTCAGAAAATATCCTTAGCTAGATTGTTGTGCCTAGAATCCTTAAGTACCACCAGGTAATGGAGCAGAGCTTGCAGTATTGCACAGTTTTCTTGCTGATGAAATAGTTCCTGGCAATTTCTGATTGAGCCATTACAGGATTGTATCACGCCGTTACAGTATCCCCACTGTTGGTGAGAGACCAGCACTGTAGATGGAAATAAAACGGTAATTATGTACATATTGATGCACTTTTTAAGCAGGAAAATCTTGGATCTCACATATTATAAGAGATGGAAGTAAAGGTCCACACACCATTGGCATGGGTGGATTGTGTAAAGCTCATTTATCCTGCCCCTTAACACTCTGTTTCCTGACTTTGGACAGGAAGTTATTATTCTCCATGGAGATCTCCTCTCAGGTTCACTGAAAGGTAGAACAAATGTGTGTGAGATTCTTTTTCTGATCCTATACTACTTTTATAGACAGGATTAGAGTTGAGAAAAGCCCAAGAGGAGAGCGCAGGAGAGCTACTGAACAGCCCTCAACCGCACTTCTCACCGTAATTAAGTTCTGATGACTGCACTGCTGCGTACCAAAGCCAGCCATGCGCTTCCTGGAAAAGGCAGAACCTTAGCACTGACTGGAAACACACTGGCATTCTAGTCTGCTTTGTTTGTTTTTTGTAGATTTCTCTATCCCACCATTGCTCAGTGGAATTCTCATCTGCATTTTCAATTGCTCTGATCTCGCATAGGATCTGCTGATACTTTCAGCATTATTTGTGTTTAAAATAAGGGTAGGCAATGCCAGTTCTGGAGTTCTGTTACTGCACAATGTAACAGATAATGCTTGAGAAAACTGCATTATACTGTGCAATCAGTCAGTCAGTCAGTCAGTCAGTGAATCAAAGTTTATTTATATAGCACATTTTACAACAGAGGCATTGTCACAAACAGCTTTGCAGAAATCCGAATCCAAGCCTCAGTTGAGCAAGCCAGCAGGCGACAGTGGCAAGTAAACATTCCCTCAAGCTAAGAGGAAGAAACATTGAGAGAAACCAAGGGGACCCCATCCTCCTCTGGTTGACACCGGACAGCACAAACAAAGCACAAAAAAGGAGTAAAGATGTACAGCTATTAATTCTGTGTAACACTTCCACAAGCCCACGTACCCACTTCACTTTGGTTGATTGTTCTGTATCTCCCAGATTGTCCAGAAATACGAAATGTTTACTCTTGACCAAAGTTTTACACTTTGAAATATAGCAATTATAAGTTAAAATCTTTGGTAATTGCTCCGTCATTGGTCCAGGCAACTAATGGGCAACTAATGGGACCAAACTGGTGGCAACAGGGAAGAAAGAGATGGTTGAGGTGGTTGAGGAAAGGGAAATAAACGTCTCCTGGTAGGCCTTGAATTGAATTTTTTACCTAATGCTGCTACCCTCATTACTTCATCCGCTGAGAGCAGTATGTGAAGCAGGCACAGAAATCATAAATATGTCATCGTATTGTAGAGTTGAATAGTCAAGAATGTTGTATTTATGGCATTTGTCTGGAGCTCTTATCCAGTTTGACATTTGAATTATGTTACACGGTGAAGGGTGTGTGGTGAGTCTTGCCCAAACTGTATATTATTGTATAGCATGGTTATCAGAGAATCGAACCGTAGTCTGACATGGTATTTGTTACTTATTGCACTACACCAGCCACCAATTATTTGAGTAGTTTGACCGTGATAATCTCCTTGTAGATGCTTCCATTTTTCAGTTTTTATTTTCCATTTATTTTTTACACATTCAGCACTACCTGCTGGTAAGTCTCAGTAAGGTATCTGCTCCAGATTTTGATGACAGATATAGTTTATAGAATGTCTGGCTTTATCTGACAGGAAAAATCATTTTCTCCACACTCCCCAGGTTAGCATTAAATGCAGTGGAGATGTTAGCTGCTTCCTGTCAGTAACCCTTGTGTCCTGACTCTGCCTGTGCTCTACCCCCCTGCTAATTAGATAACATACATTCACAGTAATGTGTCTAGCAGGCCTGGACTCATAGGAAAAGGTCTGGATGGGCTAAAGCACTGAACTGCAGGGACTGCACAGAAGTGGAAACAGCGAATGAAGAATGATGTGATCTCCTGGGATGCTTTGGTGACCTTCTACTCGTCTTCCTGTTCTCTGTACCTCTGTACAGATATTTTTGTAATGGTTGGGGGTGGGCAGTGGAAGAGTGATGTATTGACATCCTTCTGGAAGGGGCTTGATTCCATGGATGGGAATTATCTGAGGATCTGAACTCCATCTACTCCATCTGCTGCCAGTGCTTAGTGCATATCATTACTTATTACTGCCAGTGAGAGAAGCTTCCCCGTCTAATTTTTGGGATTAATATTGGTATTGGTGATCCAACCAGTAGATCTCTCTGCAGTTATAGTACCCCTTTATTTACTGCAACCTGCAGAGAACTTTTTTCTATTTTAGAACATTGGATACTTTTATCACTCTCCTGGTAGTACTCTTTCTCTTCACAAGTAACTGATCAGATGGTAAAATGTGCTGAATATTGTTCATCTCCTCTACTTGCTTATCTAACCTCTGCCATATTACTTTCTCCAGCCTTCAGCAGAAGCTTTTTCATTTATTTTTTTCCATTTGTGCACAGAGAAGCCCTTCCTGAAACTGCTCTGGAGAACCTATTAGTGATGTGGCACTGCTGTACTGCTACATCTAATTCTGAAGAACCTCAGAGATGGGCTTTTTTGTTGCTGCTGCCTGCTTGCTCACCCAGTCAGATCACAAGGCATGCCCAAAAACCGGTGACATGTAGTTAGTGTGTGAATTGAAAGTAAGCTGCATCATTTTTATCTTTATCTAACCATTTTTAAATAAGAGCTCATTAATTCTAATCAATGCAACAGAGATAATAATTCCATTTCACGCCTTTAGTGAATCCTACATGTGATGATGCACAGACTGTGTTTTGAAACCTCTGATTTTTTTAATACAGTATGTTTAAATAAGTGGATTATTGGATTGAACATAGAGTTCCTAGCTAGTGTTGTAGTACTCAAGTCTGGTATTGACCTAAAGGCCAGTTGTAGACCAAAAATGAATCCTCCTCATCCCACGACCGAGACAAGACCAGGTAAAAATAATGTTGAGGTCAAGACAAGACCAAGAACATTTATTTTGACCTTGTCTGGACCTCAAAATTATTTTGACTTGGCCTTGTTTCGGCAATGGGTTGAGAAAGACTTGAATGTTTTTCTTTTTCTTTCTTTTTACTGAATTCATCAATGTCTTGTTCCTTTAAAGCTGTCTGCATGAAATACTGGCATGCATGCACAGATCTTGGTGCCATTGTACATCCTTTCACTCACAAGCTGATGGAAGCAAGTGGATCAGAACCCTTAGACTTCAGCAGTGCTGTGTAGGTTCTGGTGTGAAACAGACTTGAGTTAATATGTAATGTTAATATACAGTGTGCAGAGATAAAACAAATCCAAATCTCTGATGATCCCCAGGAGCACCATCAAATTAATTATCATCAAATGGAAAGAACATGGTACCACAACAGGGCATTAATTAGAGAGGCAGCACTTAGACCAAAGGTAACCTTGAAGGAGCTGCAAGGAGTTCCCAAGCAGAGACTGGAGTATCTGTCCATAAGACCACAGTAAACTGTACACTCCATAGAGCTGGGCTTTATGGAAGAGTGCCCAGAAAAGACTTTACTTATAGACAAAAATAGGAAGACGCATCTGGAGTTTGCCAAAAGGCGTGTGGGGAAACTCCCCAAATGTATGGAGGAAGGGGCTCTGGTCAGATGAGACCAACATTGAACTTTTTGGCCACCAAGGAAAACTGTCTGGTGCAGAATTAACACATCTTATTGCCCCAACAACACCATTCCCACAGTGAAACATGGTGGTGGCAGCATCATGCTGTGGGGTGTTTTTCAGCAGCAAGGACTGGGAAACTGTTATTGTTATTGTGAAGCAAAGTTGTAGGCATGTTCTGTATATTAAACGATGGACCATCAAATAATCTATTTTAATTCCAGGTTGTGAGATAGCAAAAACATGAAAAATTCCAAGAGGGGCGAATACTTTCACAAGGCACTGTAGTAAGCTACACCAATTTGATTCAAGTTAGCCTAATTCAAAAATATAGGCCAACTGCTTTTCAATCATTTTTACTAGCACAGTGGTCCTATGACATTGCTATATTGAAAATGTGCCCTTGCACATCCTAATATCCCTCTATCATCATGAAATGTTAGGATAATGACTGAGGTTGGGGGCGATCTTGTTTATATTGAGTTTTAAAGATTTTAAATGAAGTTCTGTTTCAATATTATGGAAACATTTTTTCTTCCCCCTCGCTCTGCTTCACCCTCTGCTTTCATCTCCTGCTCTAATATTCTCCCCTGTGCTCCCACTCACATTCTCCTGTACACACTGTGGTGGGGGCATAAGACTGTAGATCAAATTTGCAATTGTTTAAAATTTAAAATATTTCAGTAAAAAAGGCTGAAGAAGGATTTCATTGGGTGTCCTGTTTTTTCACATTATATATCATATCATTTATTGTATATTGCCATTTAACTACAATATATTGGCATGTAATGATTTGTCCATATCGCCCAGGCCTACTGTGGAAAAGTCCTCTGACAGTTTTTGCTTGACTCGATCAGAATCATCAGCCAAATTATAAAGAATAAAAAATGGAAGCATAACCCCCTTTAACCTGGTAGTTATGCTCATGTAAACCTTATATAGATAACCATCTGATAACAGAAAACAGTGTGTGTAAGTCCATTGTGAGTGGCGCCTGTGTAAGAGTCAGTTATGTTTTTATCAAGGGCTTTTTGTAAATGCAGCCTGTAAATAAGGCCTTTGACTAGTCGAGATACAAAGTACAGATACTGTAACCACATTTGAAATGGAAAGGAAGGGTCGTCTTGTTGCTCTGTCTCCATGTGGTGTGTGGGTACATGCCAGACAGTCAGCAAACAATGAACACACACAGTGTGTGGAAATAAGAATTCAAAACCAATGACAAAAGCAGTCCCAATGTAATCATGTACAAATCTGCATCAACTTTGTATATATGTGAGTCAGAAAAGGGGGAGGGGGGTTGAATGTCGTCCAGTGTACATAGAAACCTCTCTGTTGGAATACTGCTGTAAGAATAATACCACATACCTCGATCAAGTACAAAGATCACATCTGCGGTTCCACCACAACTGTTTATAGCTTGCTCCTCCTCACTGTGCTGAGCTGCACTGTCTGAGCCCCATGCTTCCTACATCTTCAAGACTTTCTTCTTCTTAGGTTCTGGTCTTACAACTCTTCATTCAAAATTAGGCTGGATGAACCAATGTTAGGCTGATTTTAAATGATTGATGGAGGCAAAGAGATGCCTTGTTCCAAGCCCAAATGAGTATATATACACACACACACAAACACACACACACAGGCACACAATATTTGGACAGTGACATCAGGTTCATTTTTGTCTTATTCATCCTAATCTATTGGCAGTACTTCTCTACAGGGACTAGATGAGCTGTGTGTGCATCTGAACATCTGTGTCTGCTTTGAGTGCAATTTAAAGTACTAAGACTAAGTTGAGGCATTATTTAAAAGGGGTGTCCACAAACATTTGGACCTATAGTGTAAAGTGTTTATGTACTTAATTAGAAAATTAATCGTTGAAGTATGTTTGGAGAAAATCCTCACTGATAGACCAAGATACATGTTGCATACTATGCTGTGACCTTGTGTTTTCCAGCTGTCTTTAAAATGGTTGATTAAATTTGGCTGAATTTACTGGGCAATGATGGGTCCTATTAGTGACTAGTGCTGAAATATTTTTTATCTTTGGATTGATTGGAGCTTGTGGAGCACTGAAACCAGCAGTGAAATATTACTCGTAACCGAGCAACATCTATACAAGAAGTTTCCGAGTCTAACAGCAAATGTTAGCAATATGCCTAGACAAGCCAGCCTTACAGTAATGATAATCTCAGACAAGTGGAAGACTGAAGCATTGAAGCATTGATCCTGTAGAGGTTTGGGCCAAAAGTCAATAGAAACCTGCAGATACGCTGTGTGCAGCATGCTGGTAGAGCCAGGCCCTAGAACTGGCTCCAAATCACTCAGAGCCTCCAAGATGAGCAGCTTTGCTGTGTAATGGATTGCATGTGTACCCGCATCCCATTCATACCCCTCGCTTTCACACAACTCAAGGGTTTGTTCTCGCTGCCAGAAACCCTTGATTATTTCTTGCTCTTTGCGAAACAACAAAGCAAATGTTTGAGAAGCATGACTGAGGACAAACTCAGCTTGAACTCCTGAACCACACTTAAGGATTTATTGCTCCCATGAATCATTCCCACCATGTTTCTGACATCTTCAAGTGAGGACAGGATGCGTTATAGTTCAGTGCCCAGCAGCTTGGATTCAATGAGGTTTAAAATCAACACTACTCTTTGTTTCTCTGTCTCTTCTTCACTTGGAAGTTCACACAAATGACAGGCGGATTGAACAGACAATAAGTATTGTATTGTTGGAAATTCCCAGAACAATGGTGTTTTTATGCTGGTGTGGATGAAGCTGTTTTCTGGTGGCAGTCTGGTTTGGAGCCCAATGCCTTAAGCTACAGTCCCAGTTTTACCAAGACCTGTCACCAGATGTGTAATTGGGTAATGATGCGCTAATGAATGGGCTTGGGTGGTCCATTGAGCCCAACCCTGCGCTGAATCACTGGGGTGCTGCTGAGACATACGCTCATGAGTGTACACACAGATACACACAAAACCACACACTTCTTTGATGCGAGTAAATTCTGCTTATTACTGTATGTGTTTTCAGTTTTGCCCTACTTTGGTGGCATGCTATTTTATGATCATTATTCACCATGTACACCATGTTTGACAGTGAATGGTAGCTCAGTAGAGGACAAGCCAATAAGCATGATGAAATAGAATATATTCTTAGACATTTATATAGGGGGCTACAAAATATATTGTTCAGCATTATTATCGCAGTGTGTGCATTGCAGGATGCACAATATCTTCTGTTGCTGCTTTATGCCAAAAAAATATACACACTATTGTCTTTTTCATGACATGTATACCAGAGACAGTTTCTGTCTGCCAGTGACATTTATTTTACTCCAATGTGGATTATACAACATGCATTATTAATGTCATATGTTGGATCTACTAATGAAACTTACTGGGCCCTATATAATCAATTTTATTTATAAATTCTTTTTTTCTAAATTCTATTTTTTTTTTTGTCTTTGTTCTTTCATTTGCATTTTTGTTTCTTTTTTTTTTACTGTTTTCCCTCAAATGAAATGTATCTTCAAATATGAGTCATCACTGAAATCATAGGGCCGTAAACCTGGAGATAAATTTCTGAATGAGAATTTAAAATATTTGTATATAATAAAGCTTACCTATACACATTTCTATAAGTACACTAAATGGGCTTAGACTGTCCTGAGTCTGCAACATGTTATAATACACAATATCCATGTCTGAACCCTCCATCAGTGTACAGTGAGATACTTTCATCTAAGATGAGTTTGGGAAACCTATCCCTGCTTAGTCCAAAGAAGTACGCATCAAAAGACTGCTGCAGCCAGTGAAGGACTACTGCACACCATTTTAGGAGGAGCGCCATACCATGCTGGCAGAGGCTCTCTGGTGCTGGATAACTGACAGCAAATGGCGCAGTTGTAGTACAAAAGACGCCTCACAGGAAAGTGCTGATCCACAAGAAGCTCAGGATCATTTTACCCTAAGCATAAGCATGATTATTAATAATAAAAACATTCCATGTAATTTTGCACAGTTGCTCAGAATCCGATCTGCATGAAATGTTACATTATTTGGGGATTACACATTTGACTCTACACATTACATATCTCTGTTTGAAAGGCTGAACTCTCTACCCCTCTGATTCCATGTCTGCAACATTTTCATTGCTTATTATCTGCCTCCTGGCGAGGTGCAAATAATGGGAGCTCTTCTTCAGACCTCTATTTCATTAAAGTCCTTTGTAAGATTTTTTTTACCATTATTATTTTCCTTAACAATGCTGGGACCAGTGAGGGCCTAGAATGAGTGGACTGAGAGAGCACATATAGGGAGGGGGTAATGGTTGCTGTGGAAACCTTGCTTTGCCATAACCTCCCTCTGTTGAGCTGAGTGCTTGGCCTTACAGTGCCACTACAGTAGCATCTGAGCAAATGTGAGCTGGTGTCAGTGGCAGAGTGCTGTAATGAGTAGGCAGGTGCTCAGCCCTCAGGAGTGCACCAATTATTCTTGTTTAAAAAAAGAAAAAAAGTCTGCTTTGAGCTATTAACGTTGAAACATTACAGTTCAGAAATAAGGATAAAAGCACGAAGCAGGGGCTTGCATGGTGTGAAATAGCAACATTTAAGGAAAGTACAATAGAATTATTGCAATTTCACAAATCTCTGCATTTTATAAGAATTCTTTTTTAAGAAAACAAATTCTCCTTGTGGAGAGAATCCTTATTGTATTCAAAAATATTGCTAATATTGGCTGAATTTATTGGGCAATGATGGGTCCTATTAGTAACTAGTCTTTATTTGCTTTTCTTTTTACCCCTTTTACTGCTCAAATATTTTCTCACTATCGTTGGATTGATTGGAGCTTGTGGAGCACTGAAACCAGCAGTGAAATATTACTTGGAACCAAGCAACATCTATACAAGACGTTTCCAAGTCTAACAGCAAAATATGACTAGACAAGCCAGCCTTACAATAATGATGTCCAGAAAAAGTCACAAATCTCTGCATTTTATAAGAAAAAAAAGAGCTCTCAGGTAACTTTTACCAACATCTCAGATCTTAATAATCTTGTTAGGGCTATTGCTTTCAAAGAGCAATACCTCTTTATATTTTATATTATTTCCCTTTTTCTGTTTTTGTATTTATTCAAACTAATCAAACATTCTGATTATTATTTTCTGGATTTCTGATTTTTGTGAACTATAATCTTTACTGATCAACAGCATTAATGTACCTTTTTTAAATTCAATTAATCACACTGATATTTTGAGATACAATGTTTCTTCCTTTGGGGCTTGAGTGTTTGTGTAACTGGACATGTTAGCCAACTTTTTGATACTCATCTTAAATATAGCTCTTTTTAAAATGTGTTTGTTTTAGACTATATGTCCAAATGTTTGTGGATATTCCTTTTGATGAATCCATTCAGCCACTTTCAGTTGCACTCACCAATGACAAAGATGTGCAAATGCACACAAACAGCTTATTTAGACCCTGTAGAGAAGTATTGCCAGCAGAATAAGACCCTCTGGAGCATAATACAAGAAGTGGACTACAGGGTTAAAAAGCCTTGTGGAGCTCTTGTCACTGAAGGCATTCAAATCCTCACTTTAATGCTCCTCTATACAGTACAGACAGTTACTCCAGTAAAAGCAGGATAAATACCCTTGCTTGGGGAAGAAACTATAAATGCGCAGGTGTCCCAATTATTTCAATCACATAATGTATGTTGCCTGTGTTTGGGACATTTCACCAGTAGTTGATGTCATCACGGGTGTGCATGCCGCACCATACCTGCCTTCCGTGCTGGAGCAAGAGACAAACAAAGCAGAGCACTGGGGAGTAACCCTGTTCGCACGCAACAGCTGATCTTCCATTGACTATAATAGAGAGAGAACAAGTTCAAGTTTAAGCATTTTAATATTTGTGAAATTGAAGCTGAAATTCATCAATTGTTTTGAGGCTATAGGAGGTTTCAGCTTTTCCTGGTAGCATAGCTGAAGCAAGAAGCTGTATATTATAGTGTGATTTATTTCATTTGGCTCTCCAGGGAATGAAAGCCTGGCTACAGATACAGAGTCTCCACTCTCGCTATATGAATAAATGTGAGTCTGAATGAATAGAGCACTGGTTATTGCCTCATCTTTACATAGTATTGCATTGTGCAGTGTCTATTTTTACATGTACACACTTTTGGGTAAGCTGTCTCTATGCGAGTTGTGTCCTTTGGTCAGAGCCAGGCAGAATATTTTGTTGGAGGATTGTTAGCATGATTGACATTCACATTTTTCTCTGCATAGTGTCGTCCTGGGTTGTTCATATAGGTTTTTTTCCCTCATCATAAGGGAATTTTAAAGGGCCCATGTGAAAAGCTACATAGTTTCTTGCCTTTTGGTATAAAAGTGATGTCACAAAAAATAGTGCATATTCATCTAGATAGACAGTGAAGCTGGAAAGTTTGTGAAACTTTTAGAATTTTCTATATTTATGCAAATCTGAACTAAAACCTCATCAAATTTTTGAACTAAAACCTCATCAAAGTCCTAAAAGAAAATAAGGAGAACCAAATCAAACAAATGAGAGACATATATTATACATAGTCATTTTGAACAAATGCTTTTGAGGCTGGAAAAGGTTACAAAGCCATCAGAGTTTGGTCTCCAATCCAGACATTCAAGACCATTATTACCCCCTCCAGGAGTGCTTGACCAACAAAAACCAGGCCAAAAACAAGTAGTGTAATAGACCTGGCAGGATTTCAAGGACAAAGCTGCTGCCCTCCAAAAGAACATTGCTGCCCATCTGCAGTCTTCTAAAGATCACATGGATAAACCAGAAGGCATTTTTTTAGTTTAAAGGAGAAGTATTATGTTTCGAGAACTACATTACAGCATAAAAACCTTATTACATTTGTGAAACATGGTGGAATCATCATGGTTTGGGACTGTTTTGATGCATCTTTTCCAAGGCGGCTTGTCATCATTGATGGAACAATGAATTCTGAATTATTCCAGCAAATTCTAAAGGAAAATATCAGGATATATATCTGAATTGACAGACAAAGACCCTAAGCACACGAGTCATTCTACCAAAGAATGATTATAAAACAATAAAGTTATTGTTTTGGAATGGCTTCATAAAGGTTCTGACCTTAATGCAATAGAAATGTTGTGGAAGAACCTGAAGCAAAAAGGTAGGAAACCCAATTAAAATAAATGACCAAGTGGCCAAATGTATACAGAGTTCACAAAAGGGTTCACAAGCTTTCAAACACCACTGTATAGTCATTTTGCAGCATTTTAGCTCCATCTGTTCACACTGAAGTTATAGGGAGTATTTCAGTTTTTAATAAATTACTATACAAGCAGCCAATACAAACTCAGGACACTTACAAATATGAGTCTTAAAGGCACAGTATCAGAAATAGCCTGTTTAATTCTGTGGGCTACATAGAGGTTGGGAATGGTCAAATAAAAATGAATTATGACTAGAGTAAGTGGGATTCAAGGGAAAAAATAGAATTCCGGAAATATGATATAAATTTAAATGACTGTGCCAGACGTAGGCCTACCTATATGACTGTGTAAACAGCAGACTGAATTGCTAGTTCAACTTTTAAGTCTGTCCTCACAAGTCCATCTTGCTGCAGCATTAGATTGTGGATTGTTTATCAAGTTTGAAATATGGCTCAACTTTAATATTAAAAGCATGTGTATTTTTGGTTTTCTTAAGCTTTCCAAGTTTTCCAAAGCTTCTTATATGCTGCAAAGAGAATTACTTCAAATGTATATTTACTTAGTGCCTGCAGAGCTGAATGCATGACCCCATTGCTGTTTTGTTGCTTTCATACTATAAATCTCTTGTGGTTTAGAAAAGCCAGCCAGCTACAAGGGCCCATCTTCTATAAGAGCTATCATTTGTCATGTATAATTTTTATGATGTTTCACAGCCTTGAGTGTTTCTTTTGGGCCAAGACTTTTAGGTCTGGTTCTCAGTATCTCAGTTATGTTGCCATAAAACCCTCCTCTTTGACTGCTTGGGGATCTGTTAGAATATTTTGTTTTTTTGAGGCTTGGCCAAACTGGAGCTCTTCTGAAGGACCGTCACATAAGATTAAACAGGTAATGGTGCATATGCTTTTAGAAGCTGCCACTCTTGTTTATAATGCACATTAAATTTCAGTCAGCAAGTCACTGTACTTTTGGAATGTGTATGAATGTGTGTTTTGAGAGGTTAGGAAAGAAAAGGGAATCAGATCAGGAAAAAAAGACTTTTAATGAAATATTTTCTTCAGTATCTCAAATCATACATTTTGCAAGGCTTCCTTAAACCCTATATTCATGAAAACTATTTGGTAACTATTTTGAAAATTCCAGTGTATATGATATCAGTAACTAACTGAAGTAGTAGAACAATTTAAAGCCTCTACATTTAGTCTATTTCTCACTTCACCTCACTTCCTGCCGGTCCAGGGAATTGAACAGGCAATCTTCCGGTCCCAAGTCTGCTTCTCTAACCTGTAACGTTGTTAAAGGCTGCTGTCATTTTTCAAATGATAGGATAGGATAGAACTACTAAAAATAAAGTATGAATGTGACAACATGTTGCAACTACAACTTGTGTTTGTATTAGTGGTTTTGGTCTGAGGGTGTCTCATAAAGCACATTAAACTTGGACAGCTAAGTTTCAGCTTCACAAAACCCAACAGAGCTCTTGTTTATGGTGGTCAGTAAATGAGGTGGACTTTGTGTCTTTTTAAAGAAGGACAATTAACTGCAGTATGTAAACATGTTGATTGCAGCAGTAATGATTAAAGCACACTACCCCAATTTTTTTGCACGTAATCTGTCCAACTCTTTTGAGAAAGAAAATCCATATTAAATCAAACTACATTAATGACCAGGCACCTCTTGGTAATGTATCTATAATGTTATATTTACTTGACTTTGTGTTCTTGTGTGTAAGGTTATGGGTACTTGTATTATCTGCTAGTACTACATTAGGGTGTAAAGCTCTTTGTGTTTGAGAAAGGCAATTTAAAATAATAATAAATTTTTAAAAGCTCCAGATTGTTTGGTCTGATTGTGAAATTGTTTGGTCTGATTGTGAAATTGGGGCTTGGACGTGTGAAAATTGCATAGCAACAATTGTTTATGGTAATTTGTCCCATATGAATGAATAACAGGGCCATGGTTTGTTCACCCATTTTATCTCTAACTGTGCCAATGCTCTCACCAGTAACACCCAACCAACCAAATGGGGTACAACTGCATCCACTTTGCCACATCCTAGCAACCTCCTTAACACCATAACTAGCATCCACCTACCAACCCCTATGTACTTGGCACTTGGCAACACCATAGCTCTAACCAAACACCAAAGCTCTAGCTCCCAAACCTCTTGCAC
The DNA here is from genome assembly GCA_034509495.1 of Acestrorhynchus altus. Taxonomy (NCBI): domain Eukaryota; kingdom Metazoa; phylum Chordata; class Actinopteri; order Characiformes; family Acestrorhynchidae; genus Acestrorhynchus; species Acestrorhynchus altus. The sequence continues at coordinate 26,623,017 of CM067506.1, forward strand.
TTAATAATTAACAATTATAAATAACAACATTTATTTATCTATCTATCTATCTATCTATCTATCTATCTATCTATCTATCTATCTATCTATCTATCAAGAAAACCAAACAGAGTGGATTATTTTTGTAGTTGTGAGCTCAGCGTCATGGTGCTTCAGAGCGAAGAGTTGCTCTGGGTAATTGGGGAGCTGGCGGTGCTGTAGGTGTGATTAGCGACTGGAGGATGAGGAGCTATTTATAGCCTTACGCTCTAAACAAAACCAAGAGTGGTGAAGATACCGCCAGCCTCTTCACTTAATATCACTCACTGACGAGACAAACTCAGCACTCACACACGCACGCACGCACGCACACACACACACACACACACACACACACACACACACACACACACACACACACACACACACGTGTTGAGAGAAGCTGCTAAGGCTATTAAAATAGCCTGTCACTGGTCTGTGTTGTGGTTTTCTGTTGGATGAGAATGGAGGAGATGTGCATACAATACTTTATTACTGGCTGTCAGGAAACTGCCAGTAGGTTTGACTCTGCTTATATGAATAATGTATCGGGTGCTCCAGTTTATGCCTGTCATGCAGATTTTTACATAAAAAGAAAACAACAACCACAATGTCTCCACAGCTCTGTGTTACTTGAGAGTTCTCACAAATTACCTCATTCGTGCCAAAAGCAATACAATGTGACGTAAATACATGGCTGCTAATTCCTCACTTAAGTGTTTTGTCGCCACTTAGCCATACAGGCAGTCATTTTTCCCCTCGTTTTTTTTTTCCAGCCACCTTGTCTGAACCTGGATCTGAATGGAGAGCTAATCTTGTTAGTCAGGAATTCCTGGCCAGCCTCAGCAGTCTGACAGCGCTATCAAATCACTCTGACTGTAAAACTGTTAAGCGTAATTCATGCTCTTTATGTGCCGACTTGTGGGACTGGTTGAACTACTGTGGGCCATGCCCTGAGGTCACTTTGTGGATGAAGTAATCGCTTCATAACAGGCCACTGACTTTGAGCTTGCTAATTACATCTTGCTACATACAGGTTACAGGAACTTGTCTGAAACCTTCACTGGTTAGTCAGTAGACATTTTTATTATATTCATAAATTTCTCGTCTTGAAAAGTCGTTTTATCTCATAATAGGAGTTTTATCCTTTTAAAGGCATGGCATGTCTATGTAAAAGTGATCCCATAACACATTTCGAAGCATATTAGCTGTTGTGTAACATGGACATTAAACTGTAAAGAAATAATGAAAGAACTAAATCAGAGATGCAAGAGACTAAAGTTGCAGTGTGCCTAAATGATTTGAAACTGCACTTGTCAACTACATCTATTGCAACAAGGCAAAATGCAGATTCTCGTCATCTTCATGTTGACTCAGCGTTTTGTTTAGTTTAGTCTTATAAGTGAGTGATTTTATATATATA